>JAODUI010000016.1:3419593-3440280 GCA_027563995.1 Papilio gigon | reverse complement strand
AGGATTTAAATAACAAAATAATTTACGAATCTGAACATTTTGGGATTTCAGGTTTACTACAATATAATGATAAGTATCTATAGACATGGTTACTACTTGTGTTGACGAGTTTTTATCGAATAATTGATGAAATAATTTCTGTACATGAGGTGGTGAGAAATAAAGCTCGGCTTTCCCGCTTTGATTTTTTTTAACTCTCTTGTTTTCTTTCATTAAAAAACTTACAATCATTGTAGTCTCTATTTTCACGTATTTGTCATTTACAATATTGTGTAACAGACAAATGACTTATCAATGTTGCACGTTATGCATTTCTTTCGAAAGGTCTCAAAATACGCCATTTTTTGCTCATAAAACCGAAGTCAGAATCAATAGGTGGTCTGAGTCTTAATATCTTATTACATATTTTCTTTTTCTGTTCAATATCTATCTCTTTTGTGATGATACAAAAACCTCTTTGCTCAATATAACAATATGTTTTTTTTTCATTCAATGTTTATTTCACTAACACACGACGATATATTTGGAATACAGACGTGACCGATATACAGTGCGAGCGGTCGCCGGCGGTGATGTAACAGCGAACGCAAATAAATAAAACTATCGAGACGGAAGACTAATTTTACGTTCATCCTAACCCAAATCAAGTCGTAAAGGTTTGATTTTATGTCCGTTCATAGAACATTGATTAATACATTTTCTATTAAATAACTCCCACACAACATGTCTATTACATTAAAAAGCGAAAGTAAACAATTTTTATATCCAAAGGTTTCATATCTGGTATGTTCAAAATTATAAAAGCAATAGAGCTGGCAACATTGATCGCAGAATGGACTGCCGATGAGCCACAAAGTGCTAGAATCGTAGCCACGGAGGAGTCGACGCAGCGTGGGTGGGACTTCTGCAAGATGGACCGATCTGGTCAAGTGTATCCTGGTTAAGAGCGGTCTAAGGCAGCTTTAGAGAAGGCCTGCGTCCTGTAGAAAACTGTCTGTATTGTTATTAGTATAAAACAAAAGATAGGTATTTGAATAGACGAACAAAGCAGAAACTAACTCCAGCTAACAAAATACCGCAATAAATAAGTAAAATGTTAAGTTGCAAACAATTGCAACAACCTGGTTATCCTGGCTACAGTAATGAATGTAATACTTGAAAATTAAAAAGCGTGATTCAACGTTCAAATTCCAACCCTTTGAATTTCCTGTCAGCATTTCAAAATGTTGTTGCGTTTTAAAACAAAAACGCTCTATTCTCTTAAATTGTAAAGCTTTATTGAGTTTTATTTAAAAATTTATTGAATGAGTATATTGAAGAAGTATATAGAAATAAAATGTCCATTAAAAATATTATCGTGTACCATAAAAGCTCAATTATGAAGTTACGCGTAAGCTCATTAACCCAATTACAACCTGTTACATTTTTATATACCAAAGAAGACAAAAGCGGAATACCGCATAAATATATCTTATATTTGAATATAATTATCAGCATCATCCTGTATAAAGGCAACCTCCCAAGCAAAGAGGGAGTTGATACAATAGTTTTTCACTTCCAAATTTGCCAATTCAGAGTTAACTCCGTTTTAAATCAATAGTAATCACCTCTTCCCAGGACTACATTATAAAAGTGTAATCGACCACTTAAACTTATCGTGTCCATGTCAGACTATTAATTAAGACGTGCTGTTTATTATAATGTATTTTGACAGATCCATCTTACATCGCTTTCTTTGGACATGACAGCTCAATCTTCATTATTGTTCTAACAAATTGAGGACGGAGAAAGTGATTTATGATATGGTTTGTGATTAGGGCTGCTATCTCACGATTGACAGGAATTATTCAAGTTTGTTTGCTGCACGGACATCACCTCGGTGTTACAAATCACTGCATGTCGTTTGTTCGTCTTCTACCAAACAGTTAAGAATTGATAAGAATGGTCAAAACATTGTCGGTTATTTTTTTTTCTGGTCTACGTTTTCTATTAGTTGATAACCCTATTTGTAATTGTTCTTTATAAGATTGGTCTCAAATGCAATTCATTCGATTAAAAGAATTAATACTTATCTTACATACGTCTCAAGTTTAATAACAATTGATAAATTAATTTAAAGTTCTTGTTTTGTTTTTCCAAAACATTAGCGCTTTTTTTTAAATACTTTTTACAGGTATTGTAACATGGATATAGAAACAGCACAGTATCCATGATAATTCAGCTTTCTTCTTAAGTGTTTGCACAAAAAAACATCGCACGCACTTACTTGGCAGTACCACACTACCTAATTGGTATAAGATTTTTTACGATCGCATACAAGGCACAAAATTCGAGGGCCCACTTTAAATGCCTTTCTTAAACGATTATTAATTGTTGGTCGTAAAATTTACTTTAAAAGTGAAAGTTATTTTCAGCATCCAAAAACTAACACGTTTATAAGTATCATAATATGTTATTGCTAAAAGTTTTTTTAACAAAAAGACCTAATGTTTTTTATTTATTTTTATCCTTTCCTTATTTTTTTATTTTACGACATCTACAGACTCTCGGCCAGTGTGTTTTTTGTGTTGCACATTTGTCTTTGGTTTTTTTATAATGTCCTTATGCCAACTACTGTACTGAGTTCCTCATTTATGTACACTTTTTTGTTTCGAAACAAAAAGCTTTAAGCTTGGGTTGTGTATAGCATTTTTAGCTTACTAGTAATGTATTATTACTACTGTTAAAATTAGTTTTCTATTGGGATTCGATTTTTAAAAACTGTCCAGTTTTTAAAGTAAGATCAGAACAACTCTGTTGTTTTATTGAGATCGTCATTAACGTAGCTGGTGTACTGGTCCATTATCAAATATAATGTTACCCGGAATTTAAGAAAGGTCACTGAGGTCACGACCCACGAATAAAAGAAAAGATGAGGATAATACAGCCCATTGTATTCCTACAGAGTTGAAAAATTAATTTTTATTTTTGAAACCAGGCAACGGAAAATAGGTCGTGGATGAAAAGTTTTTAATTAATAAGTGTACTTGGGTACGTCATTGATGGCGACTAGAGATTCTGGTAACAACCGTTAAAAAGATATCTGAAAGTTACGACCGTAAGTGTGGAATCCCATTGTCGCAGCTTTACAATATGTTATCAGTTTTTGTATTGGTGTTTCGTTAGTAGGTAACCAAGGCAACATTCACGTATTTTTTTTAGTATGAAAATTGATTAAACACAATCAATAATAGATGAAAGATAATTGATTACTGATACGCTATAAATCAAATTACGCGACGCAAGCTTTTCTTTTGTTTTCGCTAGCTTGAGTGCTTCATAGAGCGTTAACAACCTTTGACCTAATTAGAGTGGCTTTATACCCCAGTTGAGAATATTGAACTTTGAGATTCTCTTATTATACAGATAATTTCATATCTCTATTATTATTTGGAGTTTTGAAGCAATTAATACATGGTTTACTTACTAAGCTTTTAATTCAGCGTAGACGAAGTCAAGGATCGCAACAAGTGCTATATAAAAATGCTATTTTTCTCCCTAGAA
Source organism: Papilio gigon (assembly GCA_027563995.1). Taxonomy (NCBI): domain Eukaryota; kingdom Metazoa; phylum Arthropoda; class Insecta; order Lepidoptera; family Papilionidae; genus Papilio; species Papilio gigon. The sequence continues at coordinate 3,436,737 of JAODUI010000016.1, read as the reverse complement.
TACAGCAATGTCAAGGTTGATGTGTGTTGATGTACAACAATAGACTTACGTAACGTAGGTAATATGTAGTCATGCATAAATAATTATTAGATACAGAGATATACGAGTATGTGTAGCCTACGTTGATAAACAGTACATATGTATGTATATATAACGAATATTTATTGCTTATAATCATTTAGTTTAATTAAATTTCATTGGTTATTAATGTCTTGGTCTATTATTATCAGCCTTTGTCTGCACACTAGATATCCGCCGCGTCTTCCGCTTTCCGCATTACGTCCTGGTCTATCAACTATCGCGGATATTATTTTATCCTTTTTACATTAAGCATATAAACAAGAAGGTGATGATATTGAATATAAAAAGGCTATAAAGGTAAAGGAAGACCGAAGGTCTGGCTTGTGTGAAAGAGGACATGCGTAAGACGGATATGAGTTCAGATATGATGGTTGACAGCGATGTATGGAAGAATACATACTGTGCCGACCCTCCGTAGTGAAGAGTAGGTTGATGATTACGTTATAATTGTGTATCTAATATAATCGCGAATAAGTATAAAAATAAATGAATTTTTCATCTGAATGTTTGATATGTTTCAGTATTTCGCGGAAGATATAAAACGGTGTACAACCAGGCGTTCGATAGTTTACAAACGGTGTACTGAACGAGTAAATTAAGCTTTGATCTATTTTAGAAAGCTATTGAAATTGTATATTCAAGTGTTTTAAATTAACGATAATTGTATACACTACTCCAACCCTTCCGGTTGTATTAAATGTAACTATTTTAGACAACGTAGCTTAGAATAGAACTTATAAGAATGTAAAACCGTCTAACACTCGTGTATTCATCCGTTGTCGGCGTCGACTAGGTACGAGTCCATCTCAGGCTAATGTTCAGGGTGAGTGAGATTGGTATTATTTTTATAGTTTAATTGTTAGAATTTGTAGTAACTAAGAGAATAAGTTCCAATTAGGTTAAAAATATAACGCCTATTGATTGTTTTGATAACATTATTCATCCATCATCGGCGGAGGACCGCGCAGAGTGGAAGGCATTGGCAAAGACCCATATACAACAGTAGGAAGACAAGGGCTGATGATGATGTGATGATTCGTCTTAAGTGGGTTTCTAGATTTGATTGATTTAAAATAGTTTGTGATATCAAATAACTTTTGTGTTATGTTAATTACTAAATAAAATATTGGGTAATGTCAAAAACAATAGGCGATACCAAAAATGTTGTACATCTTACAGTCACCTTTTAAAAGTTCAACAGTCTCTTAGTGCAGATTTTTATATCAAACCAAGTCAAGTAGTCAAGGACGCCTTAATGAATCAATAAACGATTTGATACGCAATTCGTATTAATAATAGTATGCAGATGAAGCCGTATATTACATAAATTTACTGAAATTTCGTCACGACAATTCAATTCTACGAGTAACAGAACAGGTGTCTTGTATATGAGTTCACAGGATGTATGCAATGTTGAATTAGCATTGAGTTACTCTACATCCTGAACTAGATTTAAAACAACGTATAATTTTACATAAACACATCCCATATTGAAGTATTGTGTTTAATCTTTACGTAACTGTTCTCCTTGAAATAGGAATTATTCCATTACTTACAACAATTTATATCACGACTAATAAATTTAAATATAATTTTAATCTAACAGATAATATAGAAAAAAAAAACTACAAGAAGAAATCTTGCAGTTGTCGTATTCTACACGACTCCGACGTAATCAAAGGCATTTTAAAAGTATACATAGTGGTTTATTTTACGCATATCTCAAAGAACTTCATTGTAAGTAGGTTAATATGGTACTGGAATTCAACGGGTATCTAGTTGGACAAGAGTTTAAATTGTGCTTACATCCCTACTGCATGTCTGACCTGACCCAATTACACGTTCTCTTACGAGGGATTCTATAACATTATGAATGAGAATTATTGTTAATCTTACCATTGATTTACACTGCTGTAACACCCATATTATTATACGTCTCAATCTATTTCAAAATAAAGCCAACTATGTATTTCTCTCGAAGTCTTTCAGTGGAGACCCAAGGTATTGTCTCGCTAAACATTAAAGAATGTTTTAGAAATCTCGATAAGGTAATAAATTATCAATTATACAGTCAATTTCAAATTGATTTTTCGATTAAACTCTATAATACATTAATTATAAAGTAAGATTAGTTAATTAACATGTTCACTTACTTGGTCTGCTATGAACGCATTCAGAATACATTTATGGTGAAGATGTTGATTGAATCTTAAAGACGTTGTCTATGGCGTTTTGAGACAGCATGGAGTCTATTGTAATTTTAAACTTAAAATGTTCTTAACGCGTGCCATGTCACAAGATTTTTATATGAAAGTGAGTTCATCAGTCGACTGAGTGCTATCGATTATGCTAATGAGAACCGTCTTTTGTTTTAAAATATAATTGCCATGTCAAATTGTAGCCTACACATTTAAATAAAAACAAAAGCAGGAATGTCCAGTAGCCTCATGGTTAAAGGTACGGACTACCGATATAGCGGTCGTGGGTTCGAATCAATTCGACTATTGTAAACCTATTGTTCAAGTGCCAATAGCCTAATGGTTAAGGATGCGGATTTCCGATCATGTGGTCGAGAGTTCCAATCTCGCCTTTCGACTATTGTCTTGGAGCATATCCTAGCACAAGCCTCGAGTTTAGTTGGAGTGATAAAAGAAATATTAGTAAATTAACAAAATTTTATATTATTTAAAAAAAACATATTCTAACACAAGCTTTTTTTTAAATCTGGTATAGTTACAAGAACTGTTAGTAATTTATTTAAAATACATAATTTCTATAAAACGTTACAAAGATTTTTATGTAAAGATCTCTGCAGTGAACTCGTCTTCGTGGCAACAAATCGTACAATGTCCTTGTTAGCTTAAGAAACGCAAATTTATCACAGTCAACCTACAATCGGTTTTAAGGTCGGCAGAACTAGAATGCACCGGATCGATAGCATCGTGAAAGTTGGTGCACTGGCGCTGTCGGCGCAGGCGTTAAGCCAATGCACACCCATCTCAACTTTAATACTGAATACACACCTTTCCTTCATAGAGTTATACAATTAGTAAAGTTTACAATACGTGAACACCATGGGGACGCTTTCAAAACTATGCTCATTTAAGACATTAATTAAAGTACTTTTTGATTTCAAAAACTTTTCAAACAATATCCAATAAGTTTTTGTTCTATTGAGAAAACCATTATTATGTTTTAATACTTCTTTATACAACAAAGATAGGAATTTATAAATGTAGACATAATGTAAAGTGTATCTGGGTCATATTAAGAGAAGTTGTGGACTGTAAGCAGTGTCAACTGCATTTCGAAACCGCAAAAAGCTGTCTTTCGACCTAGTCGTTTGACCCAGAAAATTGTAAAGCCTATTGAAAATGCGACGTGTCCTTTTAAAGTCTTTATTGAATTTCTCTTCGCAGTTACAATGGCAACATTAACGTATACGACAGTTCGAAACAGTATGTTGTGGCACCTGGAGTTGTTATGTAGCCTTTAAATGGACTCAGTGAAACATTAATTACATTATTCCTAACAGAATGTATTACACACCAATGAATAATTTTTCAGAACAAATTGAACTGAAGCTTCTAATTTGTGCGTTACGAACAAATATGAAACAATACAATTAGGTGAATCCCATAGTTCATGCTAAATTATTTCCTTGACCTAGACCGCTAACGTATTGCGTGCTATTTATTGCCAAGCCGCACTGTGAAACCTGATTACGATCTTGTTAACCCCTGGTAAAACCGTACTAAATTAGACGCCTGCGAAAATGTAACGAGCAATTGTACGCTCCAGTGGAAATGTCTTATTTACGCAGGCGTTGAAAGATAATTTTAACTTTTAAGAACACGAATTAGTATTATACAAGAGTTTGAATTAATATGAATCAGTTTTAACACCATTTCATCATAGCTGTCATATTATTACCAACATTACAGCTGTCGTGCTGTATTGTATCAACTGTTAGTTTTGTTTTTTTTTTCATAATTCTCAATTGAACTCGATAATAAATTTAATTAAAATATAGATCAGTTATAAAGTGGCTAATACGTAATATGTTATATTAATACGTAACAATTATTCACCTGCGACCGCCGCGCGTGCGCCACCGGATACCGTCTCCGACAGTCTATACTCATGGGACGAAACACATACCTGCGCGACGCCAGTTGAACCGTGCAGGACCGCATCTATTAATCTATGACACTATACGGTAATCAATATTTAAACCATTGTATTTAGAAACGATTGAATTTACTCTTGTATATTTCGACACCTTTATAAAGGAGGTTTACAATTCAACTGTATTTTGTTTATGTTCATCAAGTAGACGAATGCATAACAGGGGCTCGATCTTAATAGTTTATAACCTGCCCTTTTCCATACGGAAGATCGGCACAGTACTCCTTCTTACATCTGTACTAATTTAAGACATCATTGTGATATTAATTCTTTGTTTTTTTTTGTGACTAAATAATGTCAAAGTACATTAATCTGATCACTTCAAATTAAATATGTTCATAAATATACTTCACATATCAACGTAGGTGAAAGAAAATATTTTCCTTATTCCATAAGAAAACTTCGTCTCAATTCAAATGGCTTTCCGAAGCTATTCCGAACATCCGTTCTGACGTTTTTTTATTGGCAAGCAGCCATCGAGCACATTGAACATTAAAGAAAGTTCTTTTTGTTGAATAAAATGTAATTTATTAATGTTATTTAATAATTTTTATTCAATTACTGATTCTATCAATATATACTAATTATAAACTAACAAAGGCTGACAATATATTGCGTATAACGTATTCTTCTTGTATTGCAGATTGTCTGAGCGTCGATGATCACCTTTGTGATCGTGCCTTCGTTTGCCCGTTCTCTTAAAAAAATAAAACTTTCTTCTACTGGTAGTGGGATAAATAAAAATGTTGCCCTAAATGTTGAGCTTCACGTAGTAATGTTGCCATTGTGATAATTGACTGTCGTGATAATTATATGATCTTAACACGAAACAGATTCAAGTTCCCGCAGGTTAAGTGTTCAATTGACGCTTTGGCGTATTTATCCAATTGTACTATTTTTTTCCCTTGAACCGCTTTGACTCAACGTATTTATCACAATTAGGGCTGTCCATTTCAACAATTTGGATTTTCTCAATCTTTAAAGCATCGATTACTATTTTATAGACTTATTAATCAATTACTCCTTCAAATATATGTTCTATTATATAAAATTCAGTTTAGTGTCTAGTTGAGAACTAATAAGAATATTAAGTGCTTAAATTTTATTGCATATAATGTTTTTTGGTATTAGCAACTGATCCCAGTAACATTATTGATAGGTTTTTTTTTTTTACTTAAAATGTCATTTACATTGCTTCTATGTCTTATGTTCAATTGTATCTTTATATCGAAGTGACAACCCTGGATAGTAAACAATTACAGTGTGGTAGGCGGACACGAGGACGGACCCGAATCTTTTCAAAGCTATTTTATCTATTGGAACTGATTTTACAATCTGTTCTTTGTAATTGAATCTGGAAAATACTAATATAAGCCATAAGATGTAGAAGTAATTTTCGTGGAAATTGTTTCTTTAGATGTCTACAACAGTAGAAGACCGAAGGTGTGGATGGATTGTGTGAAAGAGGATATGCGTGAGAAGTGTTTAGATGGCTGATAGAGATGTATGGAAGATTCATACTGTGACACTACGTAGGGAAAAGTACAGATTGTGGTGATGTAATCTTCAATTTTATTTTTAACGTTCGTAATATTGTTTTGATAGATTATAATTATTTTATATTGCAGACCAGTCCAATGGCGAATACAAAACTGTTTTATGTTTAGTAGTCAGTAATCCAAGCTTAAGTATTTTGCTGCTTCTATTTGTTTGTTAAATATACTTCAAATTTCATTTTAAAACATTTTCAGTACATTAAGATAATTAAGAGAGATTAGTTTGTGTCAAGTCATTACCCCTCAGAGCTTCTTACTCAGAGTTTTTGTTGCCTACTCCGGTTTATATCGTACTGTATTCACGGTGCTTAGTTTTAGAGTTTTAATCGTGATAACTTTTAATGACTTGTATCGTATCAGATCCTATCGTTTCGCTCACATTGTTCAGGTTTCCTTTGTTATTCATATCTTAATTTAAACAAAATTAAATGATATGAAACAAGATTTTCCTTTTATTTTAATACGATCTTTCTATTTCGCAACATAAACACAAGACTATTATGTCTATGTTATATGTTATGCAGTTATTATGTCTTTATTAATTAATATACTTTCGTCATTCCAGTTAAGTTGAAACTCGACTTAGTAAAAGACCGAGCATTATTAAATTTTCCGTCACATGATTTTATTTTAAATATGAACCAAATTTCTTATATCTTTACCCCTACATCTACATTATGAAAATCATTTCAGCCACATGTCGTCCACTGCTGAGCGTAGACCCCGAAAGATCGCTCCGACAATAAGTCCACGACCGCCTTTATCCAGGAAGACCATACTTAAAATATATTCCGAAACACAAGACATCACGTAAGCAAGTAGACTTTATATATTTTATTCTTGTAAAATGAAACATGTCTAGACGTGGAAGGGAAATAAAAGCGAGCACTAAACTTGTGAGGGCAGTACTCATATTGAATGAGTGTCAGCAGAGAGCTCTCCATCCGCACTGCAGTCTCAGTCTTGGCGCGAACACTTACCGACTACAATCTTAGGCTCACGTCCCTGCATTGGATCTAGGCCAATTTATTCTCTTGCATTATGTACCTACCTATTCGGTTAATCCTGACGAAATATTTGTTCGTAATATGGACAGGAAAAAAATAGAAGGGGGTAAAGGAGCTCCAAACTACACTTGACCATTTAGTCAGTATTTAATTAGTATTAGGTATTAAAAAATACCAAGCTTTGAGACCAGGATAGAACGTGCTGACGGCGTACTATGGTCGCCGTCTGACATTAAGTCATTTAAAAAAAAAAATTGTATATATATGATGATGATTTAGATATTTGTAAGAGCTTTTTATAAAGCTTTAGGTCAATTTGTTACTCGTGAATTCATATAACTAAAGAAAGACATGTAACTGACGGTATAATTGCGAAGTTACAATAGTTGTAATAGACAAAGGAATGTTAGGCCGTTCTATATTCCCTTTGATTAACAGGGTCTTCTCTTCGTGACATCCACTCGCATTTGTCACGGCAGTGACTACTGTTTTATATGAGATAAAACAGAACACTGTTCTATTTTATATATAGCCTGTAACATAGTTTTCTTTAATTGTACTAACATGAGTGAAATATTTTTAGCAAAAAATAAATTAATTCCATTCTAGTATACCAACATCCTAAATGATTTTTGTCAATTTTCAATAGGTACATGTCGCTCGAATTACATTATTGAACATTGATCAAATGTGTGTTCCGCATACTGTGGAAGGCATTGGGAAAGGCCTATGTCCAACAGTGGGCAGACAAGGGCTGTTGATGATGATGATGATGAACAAATGTTAGATCTATTTTTAATTAACTTGAACCAGTTTAAAAATGTTTACTACCAATAAATATTTCTATTACCAGAAATTTCTATTTGAGATGTTTATTTTGATAATATAACGAAATTGGAGCAGATCAGATACTCACGACCTGTACTATAAAAGTGGGTGAATAGTTTTCCAACACGAACGTAAGAAACGGTCTTTATCATGATCTTGGGTAACTGTTAATGCTGCCGGTACCATTGTCAATTGATACCTTGACCTCACCACGTTGATTATGGTTGTCCAATTTATTGTTAAACGATTAATTGTTTTTGGGTTGAAATGTAAATAGCTTGCCTTCAGATGAAGGTAATAGAATGTTAAATAAATAATATTTATAGTTTTTTTACAAACATTGATATGTTTAAAAATTACTTCCGTAATACACGTTAACCGATCTATTCCTCTTAATAGCTTCTAAATAGTAATAATGTTAGATGTTTAAAATTATCGATATAATATAAAATTATTATGCACAACCCTATTATTCGAACCATAGCATATGGTCTTCTAATTTAGCGATTCATAACAACTCCCTATTGCTATTAATTGATCAATAACGTTATATGAAGTTATTTAGGTTAATATAATTTGCTTGGTACATAATTTACTTCATGGATGGTGTTGAGGTAAGTAAAAATAACCTGAAGTTTGAATTATTATTACATCGAGACTATATTATTTAGATAACTACTTCAAGCAGTCTTTTAATAAAGATTTAGTAAGTGAAATCGACATTAAGGACCGTCTTATAAGTTAAGTAAATAAGTATGGCTGTAACTCGTATTTTAAAACTTGACTAGATACCAGCATAGTATAGGGGGTCATCATCATCATCATTATCAACCTAAGATAGTCCGGTGCTGAACGGAGGCCTGCATCATCGCTTGCCACGATCACCGGTTCTGTGCCGTCCGCATCTAATGCAAACTAAACAAAGTCATAAATGTGAAGGGTAAATCAAAAGAGATATTTTATCGTTCAACCATTGATGTCAACAGTAACTTATAAAATCACTTGCTACGTCTGTTAATGTATATTAAGTAGTAGATTTCACTTAAATGACGTGAAATTGAAATTTAAACTGCTAGTCTTGTTTACATCGGATACAAGATAATCTGTGCAAGTTTCTACAGTGCCTCAGGGTTTGACGTTTTAAAACAACTGACGTATACATTACACTACGAATAGATACATTGCAAATAGATAATATGAAATGTGAGAAAATAAAGAATTTCGACATTAAACCTGTCTTATCATCGTCATCATCATCCTACATAGGACACAGGCAGAACAGATTACTACCTACAACCTTCTAAATTTATGCAAACAGCCGAGTTTAAACATCTTTTTGCTACCACCTAGGTTTTCTTTTCTTCCTTTGTTTAGAGTGTAGGAACCCAGGGCGTAAAGGTGGGAGGGTACTCATAGCTCTGGGGGACGGTACTACACTTTACAAAATGTAAATTAAAATCTAGTATGAAAATATAAATAGCATTAAAAGGGTTAGAATTGTGTCTGTAAGAATTTAAAAGCTTTTTGTATTCAATCGTGTCAAATAAAATTCACGACCATTGTAAGTAATAAGTTAAACGTGACTTAGTTCTATTTGATAATAGCAATCGTCTTGATGACAAAGCGTTTCTAAATCGAGGCTCCGATGCCAATGGACCAATGGACTTGGTTTCTTTTCTTTAATTTCAAATCCCATTTGTCTCTTCTAAATCTTGTATTTTCAATTACATTGTAATTATTCACGTGTCTATCGGAAAATACCAACTATCGTATTAGTTCGAAATATCCAAGGGTCTGGTTTCAATGCTTCAGAATCGATTTTATGGCCTTTCTTTTGCATGAAGATAACGGAATATCGACTTTCATTTTTAGGTTGCAATGTTTTAAGCGGCCCTTGTAGATTAGCTGTCAATCTAATCTCGATCCGCTCACGATGAGTTACAGCAGTACCGTGCCCTCACTTTCTAACGCTGAACTTGTAATAATACTCATTACTCTAAGGTTAGAAATTTCGAATTAGCAATTTTAGCAATTTGATCTTTGAAGAAGGCTTACGCTCGCCATCGGCGTCATGCTATGATGCTTATAATGATTAATTCCAGGTTGATATTTTCATTTCGCATACTGTGGAAGGCATTGGTAAATGCCTATGTCCATCAGTGGGCAGACAAGGGCTGATGATGACATTTCTTTAGATGCCACACGTCTTTTAATCGGCATTAAGCAAATTGACTTAGTATATTTTACTCATAATACTTAACATAGTCATCAATTTACAGCATACAAAAACTTGACTAAATTTAAACAAATTCTTGCACTGACCACTGAAGCGTGGTTTATTAGATTAGCTTTCTGAAAAAGTGTAATGTAGATTTTGTAACAATATTTTTATTGGGCTTTATGTTCTCTTAGTACACTATATTAGTGCTGGAAATAAATTAAATATTCATCAACGTATTCATTGACAATGTATCAAGGCACTGGAAACCCACAGTAAAGCATTTATTTTCGCCGTGAAGTGGTACAGGTGAGCGTGTTCTGCGCACGCGCACGCTTAGTCCCGCCATGGCGGTGTTCTGCGGCGCGCGCGTCCGTCCGCTAGAGAGACGCGTCTACTCAATTACTCTAGTGGTGCGTTCTATCATGAAGTATTTACTAAATCGATTCACTTTAAACACACCATAAAATAATAAAAGGCTATTAAATAATTTTGATTTTGATTTTCGGGAAAAAAAAATCTTTTCAAAGGATTCGATTAAGTTTTTGAAAGTTAATCGATTTAGCAATATAAAGGATATGGTTACATGTGTTTATAAAATTTTCAAATTTTGTGTTGTGCATTTATTTGTTGTATAGTGATACAAAGCATGTTGAAAGTGATTAACTAGAGGAGATAAAGCGATGGTTTTGCTGCATTGGCATAACTTACCGTATTATTTCGCTGGATCGTAGATAGCAAATTGAAATGAAAATAATGTTTTTGAATTTTCTACTTTTGAATGATTTATTCTACTAAAGCAATTTTCAATTCCGATATATTTCGTATCATCAGCGTCATCAGCCTCTGTCTGCCCACTGTTGGACATAAGTCTTTCCCAATGCGTTCCACAGTATGTGGTACTCCGCCTTCCACATCTAACGACCTCCTGTGCCGTCCGCACTAAATCGTCGGTCCACTTGGAGGGAGGACGCCTCACACTCCTGGTCACCAACCGTGGCCTCTACTCCAACAGTTTCCTACCCTACCTGACGTCGCTATATCGAAATATATACAATATACACGAATGTAGAAGTTAGTTTTTCAACAAGTAAATGTTTTCGCAATATTTTAAATCCGGTTGGGGTCCTGGAGCTTGGGGCGTCCTCTAGGTGGACCGGTACCTTAGTGCGGACGGCGGGAAGTCGTTGGATGCGGCGGAGGACCGTATACTGTGGAAGGCATATGTATAGCAGAGGGCAGACAAAGACTAATGATTCAAAGTCGCGAAAGCCAGGTTGCAATTCGTATTAAAATATAAAATAGAAGAAAATGATTAGTTGCTATGCTACTATTGAGTAACGATTTATTATATCTAATTATACCAAATGCTACGAATCCGAGTACTAATGTAAGATAGTACGTGCTTCATTATATTTGCGAATTACTGAGCCGTGAGACAGCTCGTTTTTGCATGTATTTTTTATTTGAAAGTAAAGCTCAATTTATTGAAGCGTAACTGTTTTGTTAAAAAAAAGTTGATTAACGCGTGTTTTAAAGCTATTAGTTTTGTTGCGTTTACACATTACGAGAAGTGAAAAAAATTACGTTATTATTATAGCATTAGTAATGATAGACTAATAGAAGGTTGTGTGGTACCATAGTTTTGTTAAGGTCTTAATTTCTTTGTATTTTTATGATTTGTCTTCAGCTCTAGTATACATGTATCGAAATTATACCGACACGGAATAATCCGACTAAATTCAGTCATCATAAACATAACTATGTCATTTCAAATGAAGACGTATAAACCGATGCTTCTGCATGTTTCATTGTTACGGTTGCCTATTATAATTATACTTATTTCATTAATATTTTGATATTTACTGTCTATTCGACTAAGACCTCTTTCATTTTGAAATGATCAATTCTAATGAAGTTGTAAAGTGTGTCAATACAAGTTTACTCTCCCGGCGTTGCCTACATTCCTCAATGAACGATTGGTTCCGACAAATTGTGTTCGGATTGTGACCAGTGTTGTCTTTGTCCAATTGATTAGCTCAGCATCGCTACAACTAACTGTTTATCATGTTTTATATTAGCTTGCTTTTAAATATATCGTAATATTAAAAAAAACAATTTATTTCCTTACAGATATACACTTACATATAACACAGAGAACAGAAATATAAAATATACTAATTTTTAAGAAAAAACAATGTTTACTGAATGTAAAAAAAATAACTTAATAACTTTTCACTTAATTCCTAGTATGAACTTAATTTATTTATCACTTTTTTATTTTTATTAAGTATTAACATTGTCATATTCTATCTGCTTGATATTAAATAAAAGGTATTTTTCTTTCTCTAAATGCTTTTGTAGACAGAACGTTTGAATGTAGCTATAATGCGACTCGACTGACCTTGAATTGTCATTGAGAGGAAGGGGACATAACGTCACGTTAGATCCTCAGGTGTGCATCCTGCATTATCCAGTTCCGCATTTGAAACTAGCTCGTGTTGAACGCTTGACATCGTCCATTTACTAATTTACTATCATATCTTTTTTAATAAAAATGAAATGTGATAGTGCTGTTTTATATACCCAAGTATAATATAACCTGTATATCTATAAGCTGCCATACACGGTCTGTACTCTGCAGTTGTAGACAAATGCAAGTCGATCGCATGCCTGTCGGTACCAAATGCTTGTATGAGTCCGTGTATGTCGGCCTTTAGAATAATTGACAATAATTTATAGGATACGATGAAACAGTAGAAATGTACTGGGACTTCATCAACATAATTGTTATGTTGATGGAATGGAATTATATACAATATTAGCAATCTTTAAATAATTAATCTACTTTGAGAATCTTCTATTTCTATAACATCTAGCTTACCGCAAGTTTTTTACTGAGTATTAGATCAAAATATATTTTTAAAACTTTTAACAGTATTAGTTCTCTAAAGGAAAATCTAATTTTTAAAAATGCAAGAATTTCGCTTAAGAGATTGCACTTAATGCCGCCGTAGCCTAGTTTCGAAGCTGTTATGCTCGTAATAAACTTGAACAGTTCTTATCTTATTTTACAACTTAACTCGTTTAAAGTATATTTTTTTTATCTATTTTAGGAATTTAAAAGCAATATGTATCTTGATATACTGTGACTGTTCGTCCTCTATAGGTTGTCGATTTGTTTTTTGTATGTATCAACCGTTTTTATTTACATTTGTCTCCGGTAGATGACGTTGTTATCAGATACGAGAAGAATTTGTAAATGTTTTAATAATTTGTATTGTTCCGAGTTTATTAAACGTCTTCCGGGTTATTTTAAGTCGTCAAGTGAAATTTCATATCAGCACTTAAATTAATAAGGCAAGCTCAAAATGTTTCGACATAATTTGTTTAATGGCTATTAGTATAAAGTTCTAGTACGACACGAAAGTTTCTGAAAGACTTCATTAGTGAGGACGTTTCAGAGATGAGCTTGAATAATTTATCTTTGCTGGAAACTTTGACTTAAAAGTTTTTTTTTGAAAGCGACTTTTAACTAAATTAGGATGGAGGATTTAGCCTGTGAGCCATGGTCGACTTTATAAAAGGCGAAGATTTATATTGTTGTCCTGAATAATAAATTTACTTCACAACAAAATATTTAGTACACTTAAAATATTTTCCTCAAGTAAAGCTAAAAGGCAATGTTCAAATTCTAAATGTAACTTGAGTTTGATTCTTTTCGTTTATTCTGAATATGTTATCTAATTGATTAATCATTTGCTAATTAGTAATAATTTAATTTTCAGATAGAGCCGAACACAGCGTTCCTCCGCGCAGCGCGTGCCGGCCAGCTTGACACAGTCCTCGATCTGCTGGACTCTGGTGCCGTCAAGGACATCAATACTTGCAACTCGGTACGTAAATTAGGAAATGTGTGATTCGAACGAAGATAGACAAGGGATTTTATTTGTACGTCTGTTCTCTGCTACTGAAAGATTCTCTAACGTTTATAGGTTACTCAGTAATTTAAGATTTAACAGTGTAAGGATTAAAAGACATAAAGATGTGCATTCATCGCTCATGTTCTAATTTAGATTTAAGGTTCCTTATAAATTATATATATGTAACCTCAAAGTCCCTAGCGTACCTATTTCTCAAAGCCGGCACCGTATCTGTAGTTACTTCAGTATTGCAGATGTCTGTGCGTCGACTATCACGTTTGTGATCCCGCAACTGATTTGCCCCTTCTCATATAAAAGTATGCTGTATTCATCGTCTGTTCATCTATCGTACATTACCTACAATTCACCGGCCAGATTGTCATTACGATAGGCGCAGACAAATTGCAATGTTCTATGCAGTTCTTTCCTGTCGCATTACATTCAACAGTTATTCCGTGGAACGTACACTCGAAAATAACGTTTATCAAAGGTGCATTAAGGTTTATTGTCGTAGCAGCTGTGCGTGGGAACAGCGCCACGATAATTAGACTAGAACTATGCTTATCTCTCGATCGGTTTTATATGCTAATGTTTTTACACCAACAGAAGTTAAACTGTTGAACAATGTAGATTATAGGCAGAGTTCGTTAGCTATAACTCGATTGTTATCTTTCATATTAAGACGTTACTATTGATAATTTTATAAAAATCTAATTTAAAAAAAAACTGAAATATTGCACAAAAGGCAAAGTTTTGGGATATGATTATTTACTAGTGTTTCTACTACAAGGGGTAGAAATATAAAGCTGAGCAAAGGCCTAATCTTTTCGGCATTACAGCACACGGCAACGTATATATTTGCGATTTTTTTATACTCTCTTTTATTTGATAATTTTTTTATTTGTTTGGTACTTTCATTGTTGTATTTGTATTGTAATGTTTTGAAATGAATTATTATTATTAGTAGGTGAAATTAGTATCATCATCATCAGCCACTGCTATTAATAACAGTTACACTCAGAGTCGTTTAATGCTGGAATTATTAATAATTGTCTGCATAACGTAATTATATTTTAAGAACATGTGGGAAAGTGTATGTATACAGTAATAATTTTTGATTTAGAACACAATGAAGTATGAGGTTTTAAGACTTAAATTATAAGGTTTTTTTGTGTTGGTTTTTTAATAATTAGATGTTCATTTTCTCACATTGTGTTATTTTGGATAAATTTTTTGTGAATCATTAGCAGATTTTTGTTAATAACTAATATTTCTTATACCACACTAACTAAGCTCTAGGCTTGTGTTTTTGTTTAGTAGGCTTGTACTAGGATATGATTTGCGACAATAGTTGAAAGTCGACAATTTTTTTATTTAAAATATAACTTTTTCCCAAATTAGTCTTGTCTTTTCTTTTAAGAATACGTCAGCGCTTACAGCAGAATGGCAAGTTATTTTGTTACAAGTTAACATAAAAATATTGTTCTCAATTTTGTCAAGTTTTATAAAAAAATACTATGTCATATGTGAACAACAAATGTAGCCGGCCTTCGATCTAGCCGACACGTTCCGCGCTGCCGGCTGCCGCGCGTCGTGGCTCGCGGCTCCAGATCCTTTTACAACCGCCACGAGTTACGTAACCAATAATTATAAACATATTAAAATAATTGCCAAAGTATATATCTAATATGGGATAGAGGTTACTGTTAAGAACCAGAAGCGACTTAATGCGAAGTCGTTCGACGCGGACGGAAGACTGCATACTGCGGAAGGGACTGGAGAAGACCTATGTCCAATAGGCGGACAAAGGCTGATGATGAAGTAGAACAGTGGATGTAGTTATGAAGGTTTTTGAATACAGTTTGACGATGCTTGCTAGATGATTTCTTACTATCAAGTTACCTTCACTCCACTGCATCTTTCTTTAATAGTAAGATTTAAGTATATTACGGAGATTCATTTGGGAAGGATCTGTCCAAGTTTAATATTAAAAGAGGAAACGAACTACATTGCATTATTGTAAACTCATTTTACGTTTCTTATTCGGATTAACGACCATCTCTTCCAATCGGAAAGTCAAAGATGAGTTGTTAATTTTTATGAGGTAAATAATCTGTAATATTTTAGTAATGAAATTTTACATTTCAATGTACTAATTGCAATATTTTCCCGGATGAAATGTAACAGGGATATTCCCCGGGCGGAGCAGTGAAGCGTGAATTTAATTTATATTAAATCTTATCAATATTATAACTCGGTGTTCATTCGCGCGGAAAATGCTGACATACTTAAAATTAATTAAGATAAAATGTACTTTAATTAATTTAATATTAACACATTGCACTACTTTATTTTTTTTTAATATAGCGTGAGACTTCTTTCAATATTTAAAAAAAAAGTGTGATATATTTTGAATTATTCAAAATTCATTCTACACGAGAAGTCGCAGATGTCAATTGTTTTCTGAATAAACGATACTGTCGAATATTATTCAATGAGACGTGTTTGAATAAAGGCACAAAAGAATTGTGAGTAATCAATACGCGTGCAAAGTTTCACGGGACTTTAATTAAAACAAGATTACAGCGTCTTATCCTGATCCGAATGTTTTACTATTTACCGCGTGTATTTTATAATTGTTTTTATTAATAGTTACCATTGTTTATATATTATTATGTTCAGCATTATTTTTTTTAACCCAAAACCGCAATCATGTGGGTTCCATTTAGTATAGAATTAAGTAATTAGAAATCGAGAAAGTGTTCCTTAGGTAGTAGATAAAAAACGATTTTCATGTGTCATGAATCTGGCTATCAAATTTTCTCTAAAACAATATTCAACTTTAATCAAACATAACTACATTACAAAGTATTACGTACTCTCTTAACTCGAACAAAGCTCGTTTTGACGGTAGTTGGAAAATGGAATTACCAACAAATTTTGTTGCGGTCGCGTCGCTCTGAGGCGCGGCTAAACTAGTTTACGAACTGAGATTTAACATTGAGTTAAATCCCTTGTCAACTTTTACGTATAGAAGGGCTTATTCGACTTTTTATTGTGTGAAAGAGAATTAGATTATGTAACGGTAGAATTCATTCTTGCGTGTATGATGGACATTGTTGTATCACAAAGAATCAGGATGGCCGAACCCAATAATATCGATAAATTTTTGCTTATTAAAGATATTGCTTTATGTCTCAATAATTTGATTAAATTTTAACAGATTTGATCACAATAATAATTGATAAATCAATGTAAATAAGTATCTCCAAAATTTAATTTTTCGATTTGGCCCTTAGTAAATAAGTTCACCAGTTAATGCGGACGGCGGGAAGTCGTTGGA
>JAODUI010000016.1:3358915-3395784 GCA_027563995.1 Papilio gigon | reverse complement strand
TATAAAAAAAACAATAATATTATGTGTGTGTGCATGGATATAGCTGTTAATTATTTTTTAAAATAATCTTGTTATATACTTTCTTATTTATTTTTAAGTATGTGAAACAGGTTATTCTAATAAGATTTAATCATAATGTAATTAGGACAGTGTAGGAGTTGAACTCTCATCATTTGAACTAATCGCTGCCAAATAATAATACATCTGTTTAACTAGACCTATGTAACTGGTAATTAATATATAAAAATGTACATAATATCAACGCTCCTATTATTATTTAACAGTTAATTAATTGATTAATTAAATGAGTCATCGTCTCAATAGGTTTTTAATTAAATTTTGGCAATGCTATGTTATTTATTTGGCATTGCCAGCGTCTTAACATCATATGTATAGACAATGTACTAAAGAATGTACAAAAGCTTCAACATATCCCAGTTGTTATTCTTTTAAACTGTTCCAAGTAACTCTAAGTTAGTGCGAGATTTATGATAATCATCAAAAGAGGGATTCGAATCTATAATTCGTGTGACTGTGCAACCAAGCATGGCTGGGAGTTTTTTTTTTAGGTTGAAGATTAAAATTTACCATAAAGCGCCATCTAACAATATGTTAAGGCACATATAATACACAAGAACTATAATAGATGGCGCTATTTGAGTTATGATTTAAATTGCTCCTTTTTCTGAAAATGTCCTATACACCCGCTCGTAACTAAGTTTAGACTAACAAATATCTATTTAATATTAGTCTGGGACATCTCTCTTGTTCCTTAATTAATTAGCCATTAAGAAAATCAGAGTTGAGCACTTTGAATTTGCAGCTAAATTAACCTATTCTTTAATATAGATCTCATCTTCTAAATCTGGTCTTGCGGCAACTTGATCCTTTAGCTTGTAGCGTGTCAAAATAATATGTAAGATTGAAAACATTTCCGTCCGGTGTCGCCGTCCGCTTGTAGCCGACCTTCGCCTTATTTACGTAATATCGTTAGCATATTCCGCTCTCGGATTCATCTGTCAATTCGTTTATGACCATACTATTAACACGTGCCTAGCTTTTTATGTTATAACCAAAGAAAGAGTGTTATAATTAATATGACGCCATGCTACGACTTTTTCGAACAATGACGTCGTTAAAAACAGAAAGTTGAAAGACAATACAGAAATAACTCCATAAGGATTTTCGTCACTCTGACCTAGATGATTTGACAGTTAACATTTCACTCGTCTTTTGTTTGTTTACGAGAAAGATTGTCCATGGGCAGTTCATGATGCAAATGGCCATTCTATAAATTAAAACTACATTCTAAGAAGATAGGGCTCACAATTTTTACAGTGACAGTTGTAATAATAACCGTATATCTATTGTATAACAGTTGTGTAACTAGTTTGAGTTATAACTGGAACCGTTTTATTTGTAGATTTATTATTTCAATTTATCGTCAACTTCCTCATATTGAAGGTCATGTAAGCCATCTCGTTGCTATAGTATTGACAAATTGACTATAATTTAGTATCCAAAGATCACGTGGCAAATTTTGTAAATATTGTTAAGGCATTAAGTATTGCGTAGACTTTTGTCATTTATATTGTTTATGTGCTGAATGGTTTACATTAAATTTACAATAATACGCTAGGCAAATAACAACTCTATTTCTATGTGGCTATGGTTGTAATTTCAATAAACCATTTCTATTAGTCATCGCAGTCTGATAGCGTCATTTAGCTAGCTGTTTGCCATCACTTTGTCTGCTACGTGTACATAGTACAGGTTAACACGCTCTCATAATATTTAGACACGTCACATGTGTTTAACATCATCTGCTTCCTCATGTTGCGTTGGGAGACACCTGTACGACTGTCATGACTCTATGGTCAACCGAATCTATTTGTTTTGTTGTATAACTGAGGTTACCTCTCGTACTCTATGAATGCCTGGTACTTTTGTAAAATTAAAAGAATACATACAAGTAATAGATTTTTAAGTTGATTGATAAACCACTATAT
The DNA here is from genome assembly GCA_027563995.1 of Papilio gigon. Lineage (NCBI taxonomy): Eukaryota > Metazoa > Arthropoda > Insecta > Lepidoptera > Papilionidae > Papilio > Papilio gigon. The sequence continues at coordinate 3,393,775 of JAODUI010000016.1, read as the reverse complement.
TAATGTATATAGAAATAAACTAGGTCGTGAGGTGGAGTTGAAGCTTTTAGAGTAAGTCGCGTTGCTTGACAGGTGCGTGACACTGTTGACAATTTCTGTAACTGCTGTCACTGCTGGGGTGTCTAGCGGGGGGTGTATAATGGATGACGGGCATTAATTGAATAGAAACATGTAGGCTTTTGATCACATTAGCGATGTGGTTAACTCTTTATATACCAAGATTTTCTCGTATTAATCTGAACTCGCTAGACAGTGGCATTGAATATGTAATATAATTTATAATTAAAAAAAAACACATACTAGTAATGTGTACGACCGAGATGTATGGAGTACATACTGTGCCGACCTGCTGTAAGGAAAAGAGCAAGTTGATAAAACCACATACGAAAGTTATGCGTTAAATATATATGAATTGACTATGTTATTCGTTCCCTTTTTTATAAACTGACTACATATAGAGCGCATCAATGCGAATAATCGTTTCATGGAATCAACTAGACTGCTTTCGCAATTTTTTCCCCCAGTCCATTCGTAACCCGTCCATTGGTAGAGCAGGAGAATATAAGGGTTCGTGCACACCGCGCTTCTTCCTTGCCAACACAATGATAAAAAGCGAATAAAATAGACTACGGAAAAAAATGTTTGTTTCGGATATACAAAGAACTGATACTATTAAAAAAATATGTTATTATAATTAATATTAGCCAATAACGTGAATTAATATAGAGCTTTGATGTCTTTCTTTGTAAGTTTAGATGGCATTTATATAGGTTGCCCTGTGTATAAAGTCAAAAAATATATAAACACGAAGTTAACAATAACAATCATTTTAATACATTTAGACCTCGACTGTACAAATAACGATTGTTTGTTTTTTTAAGGTTTAGTAAGGTTAACCAGTAGCGGGCAAAGAGCGTATTTATTGTCGACATATTTGTATTTACATACTAGCTTTAACCCGTGACTTTATCCACGCGAAATAAAAAAAAAAACTTAAGAAGTAATGCGTTCATTAAGACTGTAGACTACATCTGTGCCAAGCTTTATAGAAATCCCATTAAAACGATCTGGAGAGTAACAAGAAACATCTACCCATCCGTTTACCCAAAGTTTAGATTATAAATTTTCATATTTATAATATATGTAATATGCCATTTACAATGTACACGAAATTATATCTATATTTTTAACTGAGTTATGATAAACGAAATGTTTTTCGAGACAACAATTTCCTTGTATTCAAAATTGACGATATGAAAAAGAAGAAAAGCCTTCGTGATTGACTTGAACAACGTCGACTTACAGCCCAATCACTGACTCTATTCTTTAAGACTGTAATTTTCTCCTTCGTAAGACGCAAGTAATAAATTTCATATACAAAAAATACTAGGGACATGCTATATTACGGTACTGAGCGTAATAAAACCTAGACGGGTTTTTAAATCCATCAAAGTAATATTTCTGTTTAAAATAACTATCTTTTACTTTTAAAAAAAATAAACAGAACCAAGTCTCTTAACTAGACTTACATTTATTTTAAAGTTTAACTTATAACCAATGAAGGTGTTTGAAAAGTCTACAAGTCGAGTCATATTGACGTAATTTAAATAAATATAAATAGTAAAAAGTACCTGTTATATAACCTATACTGAACAACGTTATATGTGATGAGGTTTTTAGTTGTTAGTTGTATCCATACGCGTGGTGTGTCCCAGTCTTTACATCCATCGTCCCACTGCCCTCCGCTGACGCGTGCCAGGTTTCATTTCCCATTCCGTCGTTAGTCGATCGAACAACAATCGACGAATAATAAACAACGTTTCACTTTTCTATTTTAGTCCGGGATCGCATACTTGGCGGCACCACTGTGGGAACCGCACTCCGCTCATTCACTTTGTTTACAAATTTTAATGAACTATTAACATTGGTTAATCGATATCTGTTTATAGGATTGCTCTTTAAGACTATTCTAACTAGATAAATCTAGAGAAATTTAAAGACGCCTTTAGTACTTTTCTTTGTTATAAAACAAAATATATTTTCTTATACATTTCTGTATTAACACTCAAGTTACAGATTTAAAAACTATAGATGTTGTATTACATACAATTATGTACGTCTCATCAAAAGTCTATTGTCGAAATGTCATTTTGTATTGTAAATAACAACACTGACGAAATTTATCTCAATATAAGACTCTCGGAAATCGTCTTTTACGTCACTTTTGTGCGTCGAATAAGGTATCAATATGTCAAGCTTTAATTGTTACAATTTCAAACAGAATAACAATAGTTAATACCTTTCTCATGCTCTTGTTAATGTGTTATTTTAATATTTAATCATCTCATTACAGCACATTAGTTGAAAATAACTTCTATTGTGTTTCAATCCGATTATAATCTTATTCAATACAATGGTCCTCGAGGTAATGGCTATAATAATACAAAATGGTGTAAGGCCATGCTAACTTTAGTAGCTCGGAATGTCGCACGCAAAGCTACTGAACACGATTTTAGGTAGATTTATAAAAAACGTGCACAGCTTCGTCATGGAATAGTCTGCCCTCGGCAGTATATCCTAACCATTACGCCTTACCCCTCAAGAAGCGACCACCTCTTCCAAAACCGGCAACGCATCTGTAGTTCTTCTGGTATTGCAGATGTCTCTGTTTGTCGATGATCACCTTTGTGACCTCTTATATAAAAAAGCGTGACGCTAACGAGGACACCCACACTCTCCACCAGCAAGCCTGTACACATGTGTATGCTACAAACCTTCCTAAAGTTTCAACCTTATAACCTCAAATGCTATCGATCCTCCACTCCCGATATAGAATTTGTAACACTTGAGGGGTACTAAAACTGTGTAACATCTTTAGTAACACTTATGTTGTATTTATACGTTTTAAGGGCTGTTTCTAATTTAATGCTTAATAACTATAAGAATAAAGTTTAAATTTTAACGTCAAGTAACTGAAGCTTGGATACGTAATGTACGTAGAGAACAAAATGGAGCTATCAAATAGAATATCGACGTCTGCCTACCTGTGTTATGTGCTTGAATTGTTAATTATTAGTTCTATATAGTGTTTATTATAACTTTGCAAGTAATATTGATATGTTTATTTTCGACGTCTGTATTGTTTTGCAATTTTTCTTTTACTAAACAAAACACCATAAATGTAGGAAAAAATGTTTCATAGTGTGTGAAGTACACTCGGTCAGAACGAGGCCGCGTTCTAAGACTGCTCTACTTTAGCCGTCCCCAATGCCCCCGCAGGATTCACATTTATTTCTTTACTATGTTTATTTTTTACTTTTCAATGATGAAATTATTTGAAGACTCTTTTAACTAAATCAATCGTTTAATTGTTACTGTAATGTCACCTTGTATATTTATTTTACTTACACTAAGTGTTCCCCTTAGTGATGATATTTGTAAGGTAGTTTGTCGTTTGAATATATCGTTTAATATTATTGTAGAGCAGGTTCCATGTTACGAGTCTACATCTATTAAACACTTCCGCCGGAGCCCTATTCAAATCCGCATCCGCAAGCCGCCGTCCACATTGTAATATAACTGTTCACGTAATTTCACATCGACCACGAAATATTAATTAGCCGAAATTATCATTGTATTTAGGAGGAGGTACCACAGACGGAATATAAATCCATTGGCCTTGATTCCCGATTTGGCGGGCGATGTGAGCTCACGATACGCTGCCGTCTAGCGACTCATTAGTTGCTTGCATTGTGGAGGGCCAGTGCTTCCTTACCCGCGCTCGGAGTCGCCTAGTCGCGCGCTAGTTTACGCACATCTCCGCGGCGCGCGAAAAAATATCTAAAAAAAATTAAAAAAAATAATAACGCGCGCTTTGTATTAAAAATGGGTGTAGTGAAAAATCAAAAGAAAAATAAAACGAAAAACGAAATAAAGAAAACCGAAGTAGTGAATGGAAAAACAAAAAAGGACGAGAATAAAGTGAAAAAGAAAAAGAAAGTGTCGTGTTTACAGTGCATCAAGTCGCATGATGACGGTACTGGTACATTATTTACATTTTCAAAGTAAACAATAACGCTTGTCACTTGTTGGAGTAGGCAGCAGCTGTGGACTTATTCATTATAGGCACTCGATTTTTGTTTTTAATTTAACGTAATATAAAATTTAGTAATGCTTATTTCTTCCATTAGAGAGATAGGTTTTTTTTTGTTATGTTTTTGTCGGAGTTGTTTAATATTTCTGCCTCGCTTGCTTTCCTTTCGTAAACACCGTAATAAATCCACTTTGAGTTGACATCATTTTTATCTATTCGCCGTTTCCCTTAGGCATATGTCATATATGTATGAATTATTTTAGGTAACTGGTTCCATTGCCAATTCTATTGGCTTCTGATGACATTTGGATCAATGCCGGACACTTTATAGTATGATTTTATAAAACAAACGTCAACATTGTAAATACATGCGGGAAACACTTTCAGTATTTATTAATACTAGCTTTTGTCCCAAGACTTTCTTTGTGCGGAATTAAAAATAATAAGCATCTACATCAAACAGTTACCAACTAACTAATAATCCATCCATCCATCCATCCATCCATCCATTTAAAATCTCGCATGTATAATATTGATATCTATGTATGGCATCATCATCATCAGCCTCTGCCTGCCCACTGTTGGACATATATTGGTATAAATATTGTACTATCGATATTTAGTGTCAATTTTTAACGTTACATAAAATGTGAAAAAAACAATCTGATATTTTGTTACATATGTTATAATATTCTCAGTAATATTTTCGTTAATCTCTAAATATGTTTGAAGACAACCCAAATACCATTTGAATGTTTACATAAATATGATTTTGATTAGTTTATGATCAATGTAACGTAATGTTCGTATCTCGGCGACTGCGGCCCCGGTTCCCATGTTTACATCCCGAATAACTGTCTGGAAGCTTTCGTAATGCCCTGCGCATATATGCGGCATTCATACTTCTGTCTTTTAAGAACCAGGACCTATTTGACATGCACTTCCTCTATCAAACAAAAACGAATAAGTTCTAAACTTGTATACTCATTTTGTTTACAAAGAATTATTTTAAGCGTTTATAACTGCGTATTAATTCTACTCTCAGTATTTTATCCACATTTGCAAAAATCTTCACCTCACGCATACGAAATTTGATAAAATTATGTAATAAACCATCTGTTGCTTAGTCCATTTCTATATAGTCAAAGTGAGATATCAGTTTAAAAACATTTCCCTCGCGATCGACGTGTCAAGGTTAGGTTTTCGTTTACATCACCACCGTTTATAAATACGGTAGCTAACGCGGAAATAAACTTTGGGCAATTTTTAAAGTCGCATTACATATTAAATTTATTATGAATACAGCTGAACAAATAAATTTAATCATGATTATAATAAGAAACCTTTATATGTGAAATATTCTATCTTAATAGCAGGCTATAATAATTCATCAAGTGATATTTTTTTAAATACTAATAGATTTTTGTTAATAGATAGTCTGTACCTTTAATCATTAGGCTATTGGGGCTTCAACTATATTACAAAGGGTGTTTTTTTTTCTAACTTACCCATCCCTCTGTATCTCTGGGTACGTCCAGATTAAAAGTACTACATGTATTTTTTTGTTCTTTTTCATTTCGAAGGCAAAAGCACCGCTGAGATGTGGAATTTAAATCCAATTAAAACGATCAAATAGAATGTGGTCAGTGTGCAAGGCGCGGGTGACATTGACGCACTGAAGCCAACCAAGTGAGGGCTGCAGGTGTAGCGATGATTGTTTACCTCTCATTGGCAATGGCTTCTTCATTTAACGTCATGTTTGCAATGAGAACTCATATATTCTGACATCAATCGTCGAGGCCTTCAAGAGTACAGTGAATAGGCACTTAGAATACTAGCGTGTACCTTCTATCCACATCATCACTTGGCATCAGGTGGCATCGTGGTCAAGCGTTACTTCAGTTTTTATAAAAATGGTAAAGTTATACGAACTATGTTAGTGTAGGGCTTAGGTTTAAAAAATATCAAGTCACCAAATATGTACCTAATAATACAATTTCTTTACGTTTAATGGTTTTTTTATGAAATTACTTTAAACGTTATTATTAAATCAAAATAATTCAAATAATAAATTCTTTCAGATGTTGAAATTAGGTTAGAACGAGGCGCGCTATCGTAGATACAAACCTTGGACCTATATATAGAGAAAAACAATTTTCTTAATTAACCGATCGAACTCCGCTGCTGGCCGCTAGATAAGATTAAACTGAAATAAACTCCGGTTTGCTTTGAATATAGTGACTAGAGAAAACCTGCGACTATGCGTCACTCATCGCACGCGTCTTTTTGTTTTTATCGCGGTTTTTCCGATATGCGAAGTTTTTTTTATAATAGTAATTGAGATCTGCACAAACAAAGTAACAAATACTGACCTAAATAATCAAGAGAACATGATAAATTCAGGAAAAATAACTTGAATCTCCACATACAACTCGATGTTATGTTTATTTACTGACGATAATGGTATGTAGAGATAAAGCTAGATAAAAAAAAACAAAAAGACAACACGGTTTTACGACAGGGTCACTATGTAATTCTATCAAAGTTTCTTTTCAACCAAATCAATGTTTTAGATTTACAAACAAAAATATTTTTATAGATTAATATTACAGTATACAGTCTAGTCTAGCGTCTGATACAAAGTAGTCATTTCGTATTATTGTTTAATGTAGCTTGTCTGCGTGGGGCCATTGTCATTTTCCAACAGCCCACTCCTACGTTGTCTGGTAAAACAACTGTTACTTTACTCTGAAATATATATGTAATTTAAGAGCAATTCTTTAATATAAATATTACAAATGTCAATTTATGTTTACACAAGGTGTGCTTGGAAGGTAATTTAGAAATGTTGAGAATTATTTTAGGTTATAACGCCCGGAAAATTTTTTGAACAAAAAGCGGAGTAGTGGGGGAAAGTTCGCCTACGTACACTTTTGGTTCGGGAGCTAGGGTCGGCTGATTAACCAATATATAACTATATATAATATAACAAGGACCAACCACCCGCGCCTCCTAACCCCGTTAAAGACACCAAAAAATCGACTACTGCGCAAATACATGTATTGTTCAAGATGTTAGACGGGCGCTACACTATTAGGTAACTACTAATTTCGTATGGTTTTGTTCGAATCTCCTTGAATTCAAGTTTAGTCCTAATGACAAAATATCATCATTAGTAAAATCTGAAACAAATATTGAAAGTTACAACGTAGTTTTTAAAACGGTGATTAAACAACAGCTCGAGTCGTTCATTTTAATGATTTACGACTTAATGCCTTCTGTCAACAAAGTTTAACTGCGTACCCAAGGGCATTGGATGTAATCGCAATGATTCGCGCCGGTCGCTGCGAACGTTCATGTCCACTGGATACAATAGTTTATACTATCGATGTGTGACCAAATAACGAAACTAGCGATTTTTACAAAAAAAAAAAAAACAATTGCGCGCTATTAATTGCCAATAGCCAAGGAATTTCCAATCAAACGATCCGGAGTTCGAATCTCGGCAATCGACTATTGTCGTAAACCATATCCTTACACAAGCTTATTCTTAGTTGGAATGTTAAACGATCTATTAGTAAGTAAACAGAAAACTGCGAATTTTATCATTAAAAAAATCGATTTATTAATTCGCATAATATAATTTAATTTTGCCCTTTTCTCTTTTATGTCGATATAAAGCGTCAGCAATTACAACGAATATAGTATTGTTTTTAATGTAGTTATATTCCAATCAGGTCCTATCCACTGTCACTAAAACTATTGGAGTATTGAACGGTTATATTTCTATGTTCAAGATTAATTGCAGAAAGTTCACACAATACGATGTCAACGTTTAAGCATTTATAATATTTCATACATTTCAATACAACAGAAAATGGTTTTCATAAGAAGAAAAGATAATTGTTGAATGTGAGGAAATATAATAAATGGAATTATGCAGTACTGCAACCAATTGTGGATCATATGATTACGTTTCTATGGTCCTTTATTGGATGGATTGAAAGATGTATGACTGATTTGCTCTATGTTTTATAGAACAATGACAAAAGTTTAATCTAATAGCCTGAAATAACGATGCGACCGGAGAAGAAGTTCTAAAGCCGTGGTTGTCTATGTCCTAGTCACCCCTAACTTGGTTAGAGTCGAGCCTGGGTGGTGACATACATAATTTAACATCATTACTAATTTTGTATTAATTTGAATACAAAAGTTATCTTAACAATATATAACTTAAATTTACAAAATCGTCTCTTTGTCAACTAATTGATGTCCTACTAACAAGTTGCTGGTATCAAATGACGACTCTCACCTTACTTTCTTAAGCGAGATGCGCGTGCGCGTCGTATTACCAAACAGATCTCACGGACAGAGCCAGTTTGTACCAATGCTTCTGGAACATATCAAGTTTTATAGATCATTAGGTCATGTATAATGAAATTAGAATATTCTTTACTTTCGTGATGTAAATAAATTAAAATACTGCACGCATCATCATCATCATGAACCAGTCTTTTTCCCTACAGAAGTTCGGCACAATGTGTACTTCTCCATATATCTCTACCAGCCGGTCATATCGAATCTCGAACCCTTTTAAAAAAAACATTGCTTTCAAAGTCTTGTTAGTCACTAAGATTGTTCCTTGTAGCGTTAATCTGCAGTAAAGGGTTGCTTAATATATTTTTTTGTGGCAGTTATTTTAGTATTAAAAGAACGTAGTTGTTAAAATATGTTATTTCTATCGCTGCAGCGCGCGATAATGGAATTAGACACAGCGAATACTCAATTAGTTGCGCGTAAATGAAGGCAAAGAGCGTATTGTGCTATTTGGGTTGTAGGATACATTAATTAACACTCGCGGCGATCAGGGGCGATACAACGAACGACTGAATGAAGTCATGGCGACCGGGTCCTTATGAATGATTCGTTCACTCAATTTTGAAGTGTTTGTATTTTGATAAAGTCGGTTGTTGACTTACATGTCCTTAGTATAATTAGCTTAGAGGTAGGCTAGGATTACCTTCTATATTGCACGATTCTGACCTGTTTCTATTACCTCATTTAACACGTTCAGTGCCGTTATTTGTATATACTGAAGAACTCACAGGTCGATTCCACTGAACATGTTTTATATACTTTTTATTATGATCTCAGCTTCAGCGTAAAATTATAATATAGATAGACAACTCTTGTAAACTCAGCAACATAATTTTAGTTTTAACTGAACAGTCGAACTGTACGCGTGTAGGCAAAACTGAGAAGTGTACAGTTAAAACAGAAAGGGTTTAGCTAGCTTTTTTTTAATAAGATATTTAGGATTATACTATATTGTTATCTGTGTCTAGCCTATATGGTCCATAATCTGAAGGAACACCCTTACAAAATTAAATAATTTGATTCAAAACGTACAATCTACTCTTCGTAAGCTATACGTGCTTACGTCATCACAACGCTGTTTGTGGGCGTAGTTGATGGAAACATATTAGCATGTGGCATATCGTCTTAACAGGTATAACGTGACCTTTAGCTTCCAGCAATGATGTCACGCCTCCTACTAAAAGACCCTCGCGTACATTATACACTCACCCTTATTAGTATACCTTTGATACGACTGAATTGGACAGATTCCACGCTCAATATAGACGTTTGCGATTTTCGAGTTACAATGGTACTGGACATAATATAATAGTCGTTTAACGGATTATTTACGACTTTTCTCGAACTATTAAATTACAGATGTCCCTTACTCTTTGAAAAAATCTGATCGAGAGTATTTATGTGTCGATGAATGACGAATATCTTGGATGATGCTGCGTATTGTGTATATGTGTAGAAACCTGTACAACAGTTTGTCAAACAACACGCACTGGGCCAGCGTGGTTAACTGTGGGCTAGTCACCCCTAATAATAGGAAGTAAGCTCTGAGCCTCCCTCTGAGAGATGATGTACGAACCTTTAGTTATTTAAATTTGCCTGTTCGGTATTTCTCATATTTACATTGTTTACGCCGATAACGTCGATAATAAATTGTTGTTCTGCTGCATATATGTAAAAAACAATTTTTACTTTGTTTGAATCTTAGTCATCATAAACTCTTTGTTGTTTTATTTTATAATGCATTCTAAATAAATGCTTATTTGACTCTTTAAACTTGAGTGAATTTATAAAAAAAAAACTAAACAAAAATGTGCATTAGTCACTTGACGTAAACACAAAAACCTACACATCTCCGCCATGGTCACGAAATCACATTTTTAAGAAATCTGTATTATTGCGTAAAGTGTAAATAAACTTTATAATATAGGATCGCAGCGACGTCAGCAATATTTGAATAATCACTTTTTTAGAAACAAGCTGTACACATACGTCATATTTTAGTCTACCTATTATCATGCTATTAAACTTAGGGGGTGTGTATATTGGAAAAAAACCGTCATACGAGAAAGGGATAGATAATCTAAGCAGCAGACAAGGTGGCCATGGCAGTATCAAAACATTATGCATATGTTTTTCTTTTTCTTACACAGCAACTTGCAATTCATTCTTAATCCATAAATAAAAGATTAATAACTAAAATCAAAACAGAACACTGAACATGAAATCATGTAATATTTTTAAATCTTATCTATTTTTGGCGAACGATTCACAAAATCGTGAGCGAGATTCTGGCGCTTGGCTTCGTTGCGTCATACAAAAAGAATAAAAGCATTCGTCAAAACATTGCGGTCGGTCGAGGGTTTTTGTGACGGTGACATCAACTAGCTGTGACACCAAAAAACCTTCTTTGTTACTAGTTTAGTAGAATACAAACCCGATAGTACTGACAAGAAGGACATCCGTCAGGCCCGAAACTAGTCGGTACCGACACTGATCTTCACGTGAGTTAAGCCGTTATTATAAGTAGTATAGTATGATGTCTCAAGATAGTTTTAATAATTCAATTATCTTTGTAATTTCGCTCGTTTGTATGATTTTTAAAATAGCTTGACGTTTCGTTACAAATAGAAATTAATGATTATTTGCACCTAACGTACTTTACAAAGTTTTGCGCCTTACTTACTTTTTAAAGTAAAATAAATGAGACTTTTTTCTAGCACGTTAACAAAAGAATAACTCGACTGGGCTGTTTAAAAAGATGCTAATATATTGACTAAGACCTACCACAGATTAAAATATAAAAGCCGAGTGAAATGTCGTACGAGTCAAAGACGTCTGTAATATTACCTGGCATCTCAAAATTATAAATATTTTACGCCTATAAAAGTCATAACAGCACGATGTATTACAGTTATGACCTATATCTTTTATTTCGTTGTAACGACGCCCGTATCACCGTTCTTCCATCCATATAACCGTGCGTTTTCATTGTCGAAATAACTAACAAATTCATACTGGTATCTCTATTCTTGCAAAGGGAATGGGAAAGACAACAGTATATCCGTGTAAATTTGTTTCAGCAGTGACAACCCACGGTTAGTCGGTTGCGTGACGCGTGCCGAGCTTCACACGGTACACGCTACTCGCAATTATCAGATCCAATTGATGACATCAATAAAACAAAAAAAACAACCGTATTGTTTACCGGGGCACCATCTACGTTGGTTTCCACAAAGACTTCCTCGACGTAGACACGTAGACTTCGTTTATGTTATGGAGGATCTTCAAATGATACCCCGAGACACTGATTCATTAAAACTTCTTTGATGGTATTGCACTAAGTTAGACGGAGACCTAACTTCCAAATTCTAATAAGGGATTTTTAACAAAATCTCTGCTGTTTTGACCAGTCAGTCAAGAATAGGTAGATAAGATACACAGAAGCTTTTTATGATATCTGTACGAATGAAAAGTACTGTCTTCAAATAACAAAAATATTGATATTGAAGAACATGATGTACTGCCAAGTTGTTTTCCAGTTAATGCAGAAAACAATATTTGCTGAAGATAAACTTGTCAATTATAATGAGTGTGCAGACGTATTTAATAATGACACTGAGCATTTATATCTCATTGTCATTATGTTAGAACATTCCCAGTTAGCCGTATCAAGTATCGCTGGATAAACGAGTTGGAAAAAGGCCTAAGAGAGATGCGAGTCCCAGGACTGGGACGTTGGCGCGGTATTGAGTTAGGTGTAGACTAGTGTAGACCCATTTCGTGTGGCGGCGTCCCTCTAGCTTGTTTTTACTTTTTTCAAAGTAACACTAAATACTGCACAATATATTCAGCTGACGCTCATACTTGTTTATGGAATCTTCAAACTGATAAAACCTTGACACACAATATCAGTATCGATCGACCCAAATATTTGACGTAACTGTGACTAATTCAATCGTGTAAAGTCATTAGCCGGCAAGCGGCCATCGCACGCGATGTCAATTTGGATGTCAGAAGTGAATGGGTCACCTTACTTCTGACTTCAATTAATGACCCCATCCACCCACGAATTATATCATCAGTCACGGGTTATGCAATATTTCAGAACAGTTTTATGTTTCTGGAAAAACTGCCAACAATCCTCAGTGATAAATGCCTCTTTTGTATGGACTAGTGGTCGCCTGTTGGTCATAATTCTTAATATATCATTTTTAACAATTTTAGTGAGGTTATAAACTCTCGAAGTCCACTATCGGTCCGTGACAATAATATTAGAATGTATTCTCTAAACACATATGTATGCAAAATGAGTACTATTGTCCTAAGTATATAAACTTGAATACATAATAACTTGGCGGCTATTTACAGCGTTAATTATTGCATTCATCGTATGTGTTGACGTAATCCGGATGAATCTCGTTACACAATCGACAATTGTAACATACACAATACACCATAGACTGTAAAACATAGGACCATATGTATTCTATATAGTTTTGTCAATAATATAATGTTCGTAAGAAATGGGATTCTTACCACGATTAGCCTCTGTGAGCTCCCGATATTTCGTCACACGCATGCGCCATGATCACACGCAGACAGTCTGCGTGTGATCATGGCGTCTGGTGTGACAGTCTTACAAACAATATGTTAGTAAAAACTACGAAAGTTCAAAGTTACATAATGTTTATAATGGTTCATGTTTTTGTATCATCATCATCATCATCAACAGCCCTTGTCTGCCCACTGCTGGATATAGGCCTTTCCCAATGCCTTCCACAGTATGCGGTCCTCCGCCGTATAGTTTTGTATCTATTATATATATACATGATTTTAGATTAAAACACTTTCAAGTATTTGAAGAGCATCGGTGGCGCAGTTGTTAAGCATTTGACCGAACCGGACCGTACTCGACATTATCCGAGTTCGATCCCCGCCACGTACCAATGTGTTTTTCCATTTTATAATTGAATATGTACATTATCCGGCGTTCTTACGGCGAAAGAAAACATCGAGATGCAACCTACACATATCGGCGAAGAAATACAAAGATATGTGTGAAGTCAACCAACACGTACTGGTCCAGCGTGGTTGACTATGGCCTAGTCATCCCTAATGATAGAGTAGCTGATGATAATGATGAAGCATTTGAAAGAAAGTATGTGTGCAGTTAACATAAGTTATAATATAATGCGGTATTAAACTATAAAGACAATCAACCTTTCTTAGTCTCATATCTTTTCTACAATGGACCGAATAACAGTTCTTTATAATTTAATATTTCATTGATATCTTTGAATCCATTTCCGATAGCTAAAAGGGACACAGAGTAGATATCACCAGCTATTAACATCGAGTATAGCAATTGTTTACCGTTTGTTATTGCACTGTGTCACTTTAGTGGGCGTCGTAATGGCGTTCCTGCATTTAACTGTACAATAAAAAATTACATCATCGTTTGTTTTCTAAGTCGCTGTATAAAGGGCGGAGTCTATGTACAAATATTGTACAATGTCTACAAAGATAATGGACGTAATACACCAACCCCATTTTTTTTTTGTTTATCTTTTACATCTAAATCAATTTTAAAGGACTAAGTGTCTGAGAATTTCGTTAAGTAAATGCTTTCGGTTTAACTGGAACTTGAAGTGCCAATAGCCTAATGATAAATGGTTAAGGGTACGGACTACGGATCTAGCGGTCGTGGGTTCGAATCCCGCCTTTCGGCTATTGCCGTGAACCATATTCTAACACAAGCTTCTTCAAGCTTATCAGGAATGGTTACAATAAATATTAGTACATTAACAAAATCTTCTAATATTTTTCCAAACAAAAAAGAAAACGAAACGAAAAAGGTTAAAATATAAGTTAATAGTATTGTAAAAAAATAATTTTCCAATGCAATACATACTTTATGGAAAGTCGTGCGAACATAAGGTCGTTCGTAATATGTTCTTTTTTAATTACTTCTTTTATTTCGTTACGTCTTATAGGTAGATCATTGCGGTCGTACACTAGATCACTGTTGGTTTTGTTTTGTTAGTGCAAGTTTCCATTGTCAGATGAGACGTAGCTAAACATTTTGTCATTCCACTTTGAAAAAAAAAACAACATTATGATTGAAATTGTGTTTTGGAAATCCAGCGTTTAAATTATTACATCAAAAATCATAGGCTAAATTTACCAACAGTTTGAAACAGCTTTTTGTTATATCACAATAGACCAAGGCCCCTTTATATCAATCAACGTAACGGTAAAACGCCGGTTGACCAAATGCAAATTGAAGCGACATTTCATTGTGAACATTCGCCATGTGTGTCACCTAAAAACTTCACGGGTGGGACAGACATGTGCACACACTATCCTTGTCACTCGGTTTAATTGCATGCATGAAAGCATCACTATGAAACTGTCGAATAAATACTGCATTTATGTTATTCTCGTATCTGTTATTTTAAAAAAGGTTTTAGTCACTTTGTCATATCATCATCATCATCATCAACAGCCCTTGTCTGCCCTCTGTTGTTTGTCATACGTGAGGTCATAAAGCATCGACATCTTAATTAGTATAAATGAAAAATAAAAGAACACATAAAGGAACTAGTGAGAAAAAATTGAAATGAAATGAAATCAGGGCGACAACAGAAGTATCTTGTGTTTTTACAATTTAGTCATTAAGTAGATACTATTATATTCTCAACGCAATGTTATTTAGTTAGGGGTCGATAAATCTTAATCGAACCAATGTCATTTAACCACACGTCTTGTTACTCTAAACTTAACAAAGATCTAATTTCATATTAACAAATACAACGTTTTAAAGTGATATAATTTATAAAAGCTTGTAAAATAATGTTTTTCAACATCATGTCACACATGTCCTTTACTGGACGTAGACTTGGTGGTCCAGGGTGTGTTGCTCATTTAGATATATATAACTGTTAAAACGACGGAAAATGTAATTAAATGCATACATTTCATAAAAAAAATTTAATGTACTTTTGAGAATAAAGTCTTTAAAACTAACCTAATCTAGACTTCAACCAAAGTTAGCTATAATAATCGATACTCGGCGTCACCTAGGATACTCCCAGTACCTACAACTGTATTAACAAACGCATTTAACACACTTCAAAAAAGTTCAACATATCTATAATCATTAATTACGATGTTAATAATGTCAAGATGTCATTCTTTGCATCATGACTCATTCATGGTTATTCAATTGTCAAGCTAATTAAATGTATCTCGTTCGAACACCACAGCAGCAATAAATAAATTGGAACCGAAATGAATTTACAATATCGAAGTAACTTACCTTGAATAGATGTTGGTTACCTTAACGTGTTTTAATTCCAATAGTCTTTTGTTTCCGAATGACGTCACGTTGTAATCAGGGTCCGAACCTATGTTAAAGAGGTTCGTATTAAGTGTGACTTAGGGAAACTGGATTTAGAATGTTCATTACTATTTTTGAACGAATTCAAACTCGTTAATAATGTCCCTGTTCTTATTCGACTCTGTGTTGGATCAGCTAAGTTTTCGTCCTTCTGATCGATTTATCAATTGCAAATGTTTCAACCAAAGTTTTACTTTACTATATAAATTAACAATCTACGTCTTGGGATATGTAAATAATGGGTCTATTTATTTTTGTTCCAGGTGGATTGGAAGGAAAGTATCGCGTGGCCGCGCCTGAGCTCATGCAAGACACATTCATGAGCGACTCGGAAGACGAAGGAGGTAAAATGATTTAATACTGTTACGTAATTAAATAGAGATGCAACACAAACGTTGGATTGCATCTCAATTCTTAATACTATTGATATAGCATTAAAAATTCCGTTGGGGCGTCCTCCCTCCAGGTGGACCGAAGACTTAGGGCGGACGAAGGAAATCATTGGATGCAGCAGGCGGAGGACCGCATACTGACTAAGGCCTATGTCCAGCTGTGGACAGACAAGGATTGATGATGATGATGAGATAGCTTTAAGTGCTCAATAGGAAATGCGACAGTGTAAAATAATCTTAACAATTGTTTATATACAGGTGAAGTGGAGTGTCCCATCCAACAGCAGCAACAGTACCGCTACATGGCGAGTGAGGCGGGCACGCTGCAGCGCGCGCGGCCGCTCGCCGCGGACCACACCGTCGCGGATGGTCATCTCTGGCCTAGCAACAATGATAAGAAGGTCGCCACCATCGAGCGACAGCCAGTCGACATCGGGTAAGTTTTATTGTTTGATAGCTATGGTATCGTCCTCCCATGTGATAGTTTACCGTCTTAACCGCCTTGTTCAGAGTCCATTGGTTACTAAGCTTGTCATTAAGATTGTAAGAAAGTATTTGGATGGACGATAATTAATCGAGAACAATAGAAGATCAAGAAATAATGAATGCATCTTTCATATAAAGTTTAATTCGAGTGTTCTGTGACCTTAAAGTCTAATAACAAAATGAGCGGATTTATGGTTAACCAGGAAGAGCCGAAATCGTTTACAATGGTCTGAAAAGTCAGGTGATGTCATCCGTGTTACGCCACGTTGGAATGACATCAGCATAATGCTTGTAATGATTTCAAAGTGATTGCGTTGCACGCGCCTTTTAACTTGTAGTGATGTGATCGTTGCAATCAAATTGTGCACTTAAATCTAGTGATGTACATTATCAGATCAACAGAAATATCGATATAGTTATTTTTTTCTAATTATTTTCAAAACAACACTCAAATGGCTCTGTAATAGAGATTCTCTGGTTATTTATCTGGGTGTTAACTGTTAAAATACTCGTACAAAAATATAATGTTATCCCTCTAACTCTTCAAATATATCGTGTTACTAAATGTCAAGTTGCAATTGCTGTGGTTTTAGCAAGCCAGAAGTAATTTAATATTTCATACCGCCTTAGTAAACAATATGACTCACTATATTTAAGACTCCCTTTATAATCGATGGAATTTTTAATATAATAGTCATCATCATCATCATCATCATATCCCAATGCGTTCCGCATCCAACGACTTCCTCCTGACTGCACTAAATCGTCGGTCCACCTCGAGGGAGGACGTCCCACACTCCACTTATATAACAAAATTTTATTAAAAATAATCTAATTCACTTCTTTATTTATCCATAAAATTTATGAAAAGTAAAGGTAGAAAATGATGCATTTTTTATCATTATACTACGTTTTGGCTCAATCTGCGGAATTAAAAAAAACGTAATTAAGACCCTACGTGTTCTAGGCGGTGTTCTAAATCTATGCAAAATTTCATCCAGATCCAGGAAGCTGTTCTGGAGATACCTTCTAACAAACATCCAAGCTTTGTCGTTTATAATATTAGTAAGATTGATAGCGTTTTTAAAAAGTTTTCTTTCCAAATTGATTAACACGTAAATATAACCCTCATGAATTCAGAAGCTAGTTTCATTGCTATATCTGATGTAGGACTCTTTATACCTTCTCTCGTGTCAAGGTCATAACGTGTGTTCGTATTGAGTGACGTGTTTTAGTGAGTAACAATAGTATCAGGATATTCAATTGATCCACTCAATGCCCTAGTTAAGATTCACTTCGTACACGTGTTACAGACGTGCTCGGAAATATTACGTTTGTTTACATTTTACATGCCACGGGGAATACAGATTTATATGTAAATATCACAAACTTACACCTTCACCTCCAGTTTAAACTGTACAGTTCAATTGTTCAATTAAAATTGAAGGTGTTGAGAGAGGATTAGTTCCTTAACAAATACCAGTTATATTAGTGTTGCTTTAAATGCTTCAACTGTCGCACTCAAAGTCTTAAATTGGTCTAGGATAGTTCCATAGTATAGACGACTTAGGGTCCTTCAAGAAGCGAGCGTACCTCTCTCGCAAAGGCCGGCAACGCATTGTGGTTCCTCTAGTATTGCAGGTATCCATGGGCGTTGATGATCGGTCTTTTGATGTCGCTCATTTGCTCCCTTATCGTACAAAAAAAAAAGATTTTTCAGACTAAATGTAGAAGATCAGTGGACCACTCTGAGTGTAGTAATTTTGACACATTTATAAAGCCTCGATACTAAAATGGTATGAAAAAAAATTTCAAAGACGAGTCACATTTTGTCCATTTCGTTACATGAGCGAGAACAACATATCTACTTCTCTCGTTCTGACGCCCTATAGTGTTTCTTCTTATAATCCTTAATGTTCTACAAATAAAGTTGTTTATTGTTCGTAGTTTCCTGGTGTCGTTCGTGGTGGACGCCCGTGGCGGCGCTATGAAGGCGAAGCGGCGCGGCGGAGTGCGAATCATTGTGCCCCCAGCAGCGTGCGCCGCGCCCACTAGAGTGACATGCCGGTAAGATAATTTTTACCTCTGTCTCCAGTTTTCTTGCTTACTATTTAAACATGAGCAAGTATGATTTACCATAGAAGTATATTCGTCTCTTCTCCATCTTTAAAGTAGATAGTCATAATTTCGTCTTTAGTACGTTATTTTGTCTAAAGTGTTTGTAAAACAAATATTGCCATAAACACACATACACACAGTTGTGAAGAATAAAACAATTACTAGTATAAAAGTATCACGCTGAGTCATTTGCCAAACTAAAAACAAATTTTGGGTCTGTGCCCGGTGACAGTTTGTTTATTTGGGTTTTGTTCACCGAACTCTACAAATATGTGTATAAACATTTCTCTATTCTATTTTACTTGCAATGTAAAGTAAATACATTATAAGATTTATTGGAATTAATTTACTTATCCCGCACTATTCATACAATAAAACCTTTCATTGTTGTATAATGTTTGTAGTGCCGCAACTCGCCGCGCGCCAGCGGCGGCGCCACCGCCACTCATGGAGGGCGAAGCCCTCGCTTCGAGACTACTTGAACTCCAGCCACAGGGTGCTAAATTTTTGGCGTAAGTTTTAAATTTGTAGTTAAAGTAATCAATGTAGTCTAATGTTTTTTTTTTGTGATTTCTTCAAGATTATTTCATGTTTATTATCTAAAATAATTTGTATAAATCTGTCCATATACAGGCCGGTTATAATCGAAGTGCCTATCTTCACGGCGTCGTGCGCGGAGCGCGAGATCGTGGTGCTGCGGTCAGACACCGGCGACACCTGGCAGGACCACTACCTACACAATAACGACAACCCCATGATACAGGTAACTATTACCGAAACATTCACTGAATAAAGGATTCGATTGACCCAATGTTTTTGAAGATGTCAAATATATTGACAACTCGACATATCGCACTAGTCACTACACAGAAATTAATATTATAATCCAGAACTAATTTCGATTACTTGACTGGAATACTGTAAATTTGGTATTAAGTGTAACCAGGCGTACATGCGCAGCGAGGGCACCGAGTGCGCTCATGATCTTGAGCTTCCAAGATATTTGGAAAGACGTATACCAAGCAGTTACTAAAACCGTTCGATTATATGTATATTTACAATAAGGAACTCAACTAAATTTAGGTGAAATCTCTAAATTCTAATAGTAATAATTAAAGCAATGACTCTAATAGATAAATTATTCAATGGCTTTGAAATCTGTAGTACGAACCTGGCCTAGTAACTAAAATAAACATTACCTCATGTTTTTGAAATACTGTTTACAAACGCTGCGTTGCGGAGTACGCTGTAAGGTCGCGCCTCATTTGGCGCGGTGCGAGGTGAAATTATTTAGTTCATTCGCAATAAACCGAAAATAGGACGCCCTAAACTAAAATTACAACCGAATTTGATATAGACCTACATTTCAATAATACTAAGGTCGATGATACTCCCGTAGTCTTTTAAAACGATCTAACGTTGGAATTCTCGATTTGCTATCCATTTTTAGGAGGCACTAGCGCGCGAACGGCAGGAGTACGGCCCCAGCGGCGAGGCGCTCGGCGAGAGCGGCGAGCGCGTGACGCGCGTGGTGACGTGCGACTTCCCCCACTACCTAGCCGTGGTGTCGCGCGTGCGCCAGGAGGTGCACGTCATCGGGCCAGAGGGCGGCACCGTGTCCAGCGCGCACATACCACAGGTAACAATACACTAGGTTCTTTATATTAACTGATCGTAACAGGGTCTCTCTTAGTAACTGTTACTTTAAATACCGACTTATAGTCTTAGGGGAGTATAGAAATCCAATAACAACACAGTCAAGTCTTAACAGATGGATTTACCAATGTGCGCAGTGCAGTAACGGTCTAGTTCTACATGTGCAGGTGCAAGCGCTATTCCCCCCGCAAGCGCTGACGAAGCGCATCCGCGTGGGGCTACAGGCGCACGGCGCGGCGCCGGAGCTGGCGCGCCGCGTGCTGCCGCGCCACGCCGCCGTATCACCGGTGCTCACCGTGGAGCCACGCAGGCGCAAGTTCCATCGCAGCATCACGCTCACTGTGCCCCTGCCGCAACAGGTATACAGTGCGCGCAAATAATAGTATCCAAAGTATCATTGATGCTGGGCTTGAATCACCTTGTACTAAAGCATTTTTTATCCGAACTTATGACGGTGTAGAAATTCAAAAATATAGGTACTCAATCAATGTCTGATACGGTTGACTAATATAAGTCACCTCTAATACTGGACCATTAGTAGGGACTTACAGAGTATTGGTTAGTTAATGAATCAAATTGGGTTTTTGTCGTTGTCAGGGCGCGGTGCACGACAAGGCGTCGACGGCGACGCTGCGGCTGCTGTGCTCCATCATGGGCGGGCAGGCGCGCGCCGTGTGGGAAGACGTCACCGGCTCCACGCCTCTCACACTCACCGAGGACTGCGCGTCATTCACCACCACTGTTTCCGCCAGGTATATATTATAAGTACTAAACGGTCTCCTGAAGTCTGTGCAATAGATTCACTTCATTCGATGTAAGAATATTGAATTCATCATTAAAACCAAAATAAACTAGGTTTAGTGAATTTTGGTCCTTCGAGTCGGGTAACATTCATAGCTTCATACTATATTTAATAACACGGCACCTTTGCACTATCAAATATATACACTAAATTGATAGGATATGTAATTTTACACTGTCGTTAAAACCATATGAAATTAGTGTATGATATTTTTTTTTATATTTCATTTTCTATGAATTTCAGATTCTGGCTGATGAACTGCCAAAACGTGAGCGACGCTACCAAACTTGCTACAGAACTCTACAGGTAAATTAAATATTACTATTAGTGGTCCGAGATTATTGAAGCAAGTATTTAGATGTTGAAATGCATTTTGATAATACAGGGAGATGTTATTGGTGCCATTTGAAGTCCGCATCGTGGTGCTGGGCAAGCGACTGGACGCCTTGGAAGGCAGATTGCTTGTACTCTACATTACTGACAGATACGCATACGATACACTTTTAAAGCAGGTAAGTTTCTATTAAACTATTAAAACTTTCGTGAGACATTTCACTATATCACTTGAGCCGTTTTATAAGTGATATAGGTAAGTTTCTAGTTTAAATATATTATTGTATTTCGGGACATCATGTATGAACATTTAATTCAGTATAAAGAATTTTATAAATTATTTTGTAAAGGAACATTACACGGAGATAGCGCACTCGACTGCGGTGCGGTTCCTGGACGGCAAGGAGGTGTTCCTGGAGTTCTCCGGTAACCTGGTGCCCGTCACCAAGTCGGGCAGTCAGCCAATGTTTACGTTCGAGGTAAAGCATACTCTTAGAATTTCCTTATTTAAAAATAGTATCGGCCTGGATATTCCAAAAACGCATAGAATAATATATTATACTGAGAAAGATTTGTGTTGGTATGTTTATAGTTTAATCCGACTCGAAGGACCATAATTGAAAATTCTGAGTTGCTAATAAAATTAACAGAATTTTTATAATTGTGTTTTTCTGAAAATTTCTATGTTAGTATCGTTAGTAGAGTAAAGTAAATTACAGTTTGTGACTCTTTCCTGTATGTTTCAGGCTTTCAAAGACAACCGGGTAGAGTTCACGGTACGTGTCAAACATCACGAGGAGAGCCCCGCCGGCAGAGTCTACTTCATGAACGATCCAAAGGTAACTTTCAACGTGTAATTCAACAAGTACTACAAAATTGAAAGTTGTCAACGCATTTTGCAACCTTTTACGTCATTGCGGATGACTTTGGGCATTTGGCTATTGAAGCGGAATCAAGATGGACCTGTTGTTTGTGAATAGGTGGCAAAGGGCGAGCAGTCGCAGACGCCGGCGTGCGTACTGGACGTGGAGCTGCCCGAGCGCATCGCACCACGCGCCGCCAAGAGCCAGATAGACTACCTCAACCTCGACCAGTCCGGTTAGTATTGGCTGCTATGTCTTTTTGGAGGCTCGAGGTCAACACCGGTATTCTATTAGTAAGTAATATTGTCTTGGCAATTATTTTTACAGGTTTCGACGCCCTAAAAGATGAACTTAGCTTCAACTGGGGCGATCACAACAACAGCTTGGGGCCGGGCTCGTTGCCCAGGCAGGGTCACCAGGTTAATGGACATGTAAGAAATTTTTCACCACAAAATTTTCTATTGAAATACTAAGAATTGTAAAATTTACAATGTTTCTTATTATTTCAGGACAAAATCATTACTAACGGAAATGTTAAGTATCCTACAAGTGACGGCGAAGACAAAGATACGAAGCCGCAAGGTAAAACTATTTTTAAACAATAACAAACGAAGTGTTATTCCTTATTTTCATTTATTAAAAAAAATATATTCTTTATTTTTAGTGAACGGAGGTAGTTTGCATGACGACTCAAACAAAACAAAAGCAACGTTTGACTCGGACGAAGACAAAACACCAATGAACACTTTGGAGAAAGGCAAAAAGAAACCAGAGGGTGGCTCCTTCTTTGGCGGTATAGCGGACAAAGTAAAGAACGTATTCAATTACAGCGATGACAAAGATGAAGACGTTAAAGAATCGTCGCCCAAGCCGGAACCGCCGCAACCACAGCCCACGCCACGAGAAACTAAGGAAAAGGAAAAAACCCCACCGAAACCCGCACCGAGACTTATCACAGAGGACTTGCTCGAGAAAGTGGACGACATGTTCAAAGACATCAAACATAAACCGCATATAAAAGACGAGGATGAATTAGACAGTCATATATATTCAACTAAATTGATAGTAGACGAGGACAGTGATCGGCCGTCCGCTCTCCATGATATAACAGAGGAAGTGTACCAGCAGTACGAAAACATGCAGCCTGTGGAGACACCAGTTCGCTGCAAGACATCTGATCCTTTCCAGTTTTACACGGGATGCTGCGAAGGGAAGTACAAGAAAGGACAAAAGCACCGACACGATGAAACTTCCAATTTAGTTGACAGAGTCGAACAGATCAACTTTACCGCACATGAGAAACTCGAGGACTTATCTGACAAAGTACAAAATAATATTAAAGATAGCTTAAATAAGCTGGAAGAAGAGAAAGACAGTGTCAAACAAAAAACAATTGAAGAGAGTGAAGATCTCATAGAGAAAACTGACGCCTTGAAAAAACGTTTGAAGGATAAAGGAGATGAATGGAAATCTTCTATCGATGAAAAAGCAAAGGAATCGGAAAATGCACTGAACGACCAATTAAATAAATTAAACGACGATGTTAAAGATAAGAAACAAGCAATTCAGTCAAGTATCGATGCAGAAATCGAAAACGCTAAATCTTCTACCAAAGATACTCTCAGCCAATTGGCAGAAACAACTAATCTCGCCAAGAGTAAATTGGAAGACAAAGTACACGAAGTTGATTTCGCAGCGCGAGAGAGAGCTGAACAACTGAGGCTCGCCGGTCGAGACAAAATAGAGGACTTAGAAACAAATGTATCAAACGTGGCAAATGCGGCAAATGAAAAGTCCAAAGACTTATGTGAGGCCTTAAATAACGTACAGGAGAATGTAAACAACAACGTACAAGACATTAAGAACGACTTGAAAACAAAATCTAATAAAGCCAAAGACAAAACTAAGGAAAAAATCAACGATGTTAATGATGCTATGAACAATACCAAGGACAAAGTACAAAAAGCTGCCGCTGATACTAAAGCAAAGGCCGGGGAAAAGAAAGACCAAATCGAGACTGAAGTAAAAAAGAAGAAGAAGGAAGGCAAAAACTTTTTCACTGGTCTAGTGCATAACATCTTCGGAGAGAAAGAGAAAATTGAAAACGAACTCAAAGAGAAGGAAGCGGAGACACAAGAATATACGGAGCAACTAGTCAAACAGGCGTCAGATAAAAAAGATGAGATAAGCGAAAAAATCGCGGAAGGCAGGGAATCCGCTGAACGGTTAGCTAACGAACAAAAAGATAAGGTCAAAGAAAAGATAGAAGAAACAAAACAAACTACCGATGAACTAATACAAAAAGCGTCTTCTAAAAAAGATAATATTGAACAAAATCTCAAAAAGAAAAAGGTAGAAATAAGCGAAAACATCGAGCACGTGGTACTAGCGACTCAAGATAAGAAAGACGAAGTCCAACAAGCCTTAAGTAATAAAAAAGATGAAGCGGAAAAAGCATTTATCAATAAAACAGGCGAAATCAAAGCCGCCGTCGATGACAAGAGACACCAAGTAGAAAATACAGTGGACCAAAAACTGGACAGTCTGAGGCATACAAAAGACGAAGTACAAAGCGAAGCTAAGAGTCAACTTGAAAGGATATGGCAGGAGGCCGTGGAAACGACGGAGGAAATAAAGAAATCCGGTGAAAATGTTGCGAACGCAGCCGCTGACAAAAAATACGAATTAGAAAACAGCGTGTCGGATAAAATGGAACAATTAAAAGAGAAGGGCACAGAGGAGATCGTTTCAGTACAAAACGCAACGAGTGAGAAATTGCACGATTTGCAAGAATCATCGAAACAGACTTTCGATAATTTGCAAGAATCGACCTTAAGTACTTTTGATAAAGTCGAAAGTGCAGCTAAGGACAAGGCTAATGCCGCAAAGGAGAGTTGGGATGACGTCCAGAGCTCGGCGCGGGACACGTACGCCGACGTGAGAGATGACGTCACCAGCCTAGAAAACTCCGCGCAGGACACGCTGCATAGCTTCCAGAGCTCCGCAGGAAACACTTTCGACAGCCTAGACGAGTCCGTGAAGGAATACGTCAGTGGTGCTTCAAATACTTTACAAAACGCCGAAACTAACTCTAAAGAGTTGTTCGGAGATGTTAAGAATACATTCGAAGGGTTCCAAATATCTGCTGATAACAAATTAGAGGATGTCAAAACGTCCGCAAAGCTTAGTCTAGAAGACGCTAGTGCCCGGCTGGGAGAGACGAAGGAGGCTGTGAAGGAGGACGTGAAAGTTGCTGAGGAGAGTGTTATGAACACAGTTTCGAGTGGTGCTGATAAACTGGCAAGCGGTTTTGAGGCTGTAGGAAACTTTGCGCTCGGGGCTTTTGACCAAGGTTTGTTTTATTTTTAATTCTCTCGTCAAAATAAATTATCTTTTTTGTAAAAAACATAAATAAACTCTACCGACACTCAGTAAAGCAACGGACAAGTTGAAGTAAAATACATAACTTAATAAATAATTAATATGTTCCAGGTGTTAAGAAAGATTCGTCGACGAAACTTCTGGAATCAGAAAAGGCGCAGTCTTCTCCCCACAAGAAAAGTTCAGGGTACGTATTGAATATTCTCACTCAATTTTTCTATTGATTAAAAGTTAAATTATTGGAAGGTAAAAATCACAATTTTTAGTACATTTTCTGTTACTGGAATAAAAGCCATAACATATAAAATTGTAAATAACCGTTCACATGGCTACAGCACATCACTAATTCACGAATGCAATGCGCATTGTCGCTATGGCCATAAAGCACCGTTTACACTATCAATTTTGTTTATTTTATATTACAATTTGTCTAAAAATACTGGGCTATAAAATTCGCCTTGATAAGGTGTGGTCTTTACAGTAAGCAAATATTTTTTTTTAAATGGGGTAGCAAACACTAAGTTCACATTGCCTGCATCTAACGCCACCTGCACCAAATTACAGAATACCGAAGCTTAAAAGGAAGAAATAAGGCCGCGAACGAACGACGAACGCAGAACGATGTATGATATTTAGTTTATTATTTATTGACGTTTTAACGTGATGTGACGGAACGGTCCTTTCGATTTATAAATCTCAATTCGCAATCATTCACTCAATCAGTTCTATTCATGGTGCTAGAGAACTGTTTAAAAAGAAATATTTATTCTGTGCAAATATAAATCGAAATAATCGTTTTGATTTTTTTTTATTATTTAGAATCCAGTGAAATTAGTAATGCTTTGTAAGAGATAATTACGTAGTTCTCTATTTAATTTAATTAATAACTTTTGTACATTAAGTACATATTGGCATAATGTCCTATGCCAAATTAAATATTTGACATCACCTTAGAAATCTCTATTTTATTAAAGTTATATGCTTTATGCACGTTTCATTTCTGGACTTAATAATTGAGAGAAATATTAAGAAAAAAAAATCTCTTAAAATACATTATATTTATTATTAAATCAATTATCAATATTATTTCGAAATAATTCGATTGTTTTTATAATTTACAGTTAATATTGAAGTTATATCATGTCTTGTAATCTTGCCTGCATATTTTTATATTTCGTTTCTATGTTGCAATATTTTTTTTAAATATAGAGCGCTCTTAATATATTAATGAATGTTGAATATATTTTATAATTACCTTTACATTATGTCATAGATAAATAACCTATATAACACGGAGTAAATTACCTCGTGTTGTCATTTACAATACAAAATGACGTTTCGGAAATTGATTCTAGATTAAATGTCAAACTTGTATGAAGCTACACTATTTATAAAACGGCTTTACTCACGTGTAAATCGGTGTCGGTACCGACTAGTTTCAAGCCCATCGGGGGCTCATCTTCGGAGTGAAGAATAGCACCCGATGGGCTCGAAACTAGTCGGTACCGATACCGATTTACAAGTCAGTTTAGCGGTTTTTATAAGTAGTGTTAGTGAAATGTCTCACGAAAGTTTTAATAATTTAATTGTATGAGACACTCTATTTATAGGTTACGTATCTATAAATTATGTATTTTCAGTGTTTTATGTTGCATAACTTATTGTTTTTCATTTAAATAGATTGCTTTTCATAAGAAATGTGTATACAAAAACATATTCCTAATTTATTCAAATATGACTGATAATAAAATTAAAAACAAAACTTGAACTTTTTAGAAGCATTTATGACTGGCTACAAATATTTTAAATTTTTTTTTACTCAGCAAACATTTTATATCAATTTTTGTATTAATTTTTAATTATTTGCGTATTTGTAACCTTAATAGATCTGCTAGGTTATTTATATTTTTATAAAATGTCACATAATTTTTTTGTGTATTTTTTTACAGTCAATATTTTAACGTTGTTTTTGTCACAAAGAAACAAGCCATAATGCTTTGTAGATGGTAACATTAAAATCGGTGTAAGAATCTGGATTGTAACATAAATTGTAATTAAAATAAAAATCAATAACATAGTGAACGCATGCGTTGCTTGTGTCAGTTGTTACATGTAAGATATTCTATAAAATGTTCTCGATCATGATTTTGTTTCTTTTTTTTATTTATCTGTCATTCATATTTTTTATTGTTGAGTCTATGGTATAGTTATAGGTTAGAAATGCATCTCCGTGATGATTGATGCTTTCTATTACGTTCTATTTTCAAATTCAATAAAACCTCTGCTATTAATGGTTGGGTATTAGAAGAAACAAAAGTGTGTTACTATATTCCCTTGATGTGGGCTGTCCCCAGCCAGTCAGGTCACACCACGCACTATGCACTAAATCAAATAACACGCGTCCTTGGGTAAGTTTTACATATTCATTTATATGTTACATCACATTAATTGTGTTTAGTTCAAAAAATACGTATTTGCATCGATCAATTAGCTAACAAGCTTTTTTTAGAATCTCATCTTTTATTTAAAGTAAAAAAAATGCTTCAATTTTTTGTGCGTGAATTGAATGGAATTTAATAATAGTAATGTGTTAAAATGTCAAATCTATGTTCCAGATTCTTCTCAATGTTACGGCGCAACCATTGAAATTAGGACGCGGCATCGCTTCATTATAGAATGTAAGAGCAAATTTGAATTATAATAGTGATGTAGCGTACAGGAATAAATATTGCATTATAGGTCACGTTTGTCATTTGTAACAAGTTGTAACAGTCCGGCAAATCTTGTGACACGTTACAAATGGCATATTTTGCAATAAAATAGATTAATATTTGAACTTACCATAGATTTATTTGATTAATGTTTAAAAAACTTAATCCAGTCTGAATTCTCGCGTAGAATATTCTAGAATATGAGAATTTTAGACAGCTATAAATTAAAACTTCTGGCCTTTTGTTTTTATGTGCTGTAAAATGGTTTACTTTAAAAGTGACAACTGGATGCTAAACTTATTGAATAGGTGCATACAAGTCTTTGGTACTATTTTTCGTCAAACATAAGTAATAAAAATTATATCTAACTCATATACTTGAAGGCAATTAATCACATTATTCTTAAGTTATATTTTTACCTTGTTATTATAACTTTGACTATTTCTCTAAATAAATCCAACGAACTTTAAAAAAAACACTCTATCAAAATTATAACCTAAAAGTTCATTGTAGTCAAGTAATTTGACGTTTGACATATTGTTTTAAATTACGCGTTCCGTTCCACGTAAAGTAGGTAAAAATATAACTCATTATCGAATAATGTGAGTAAAAATCAATTGCTTAAAGTTATACATTTTAATATAGTGTACTATTATGTGTTAAATACGTCCCCTTTTCTTCCAATATTCGTAGTCTCGATGCGCATTTTATCGACGTATAAAATTGGCTAAGCATCTAGATGCTGCGGAAAGCACCGAATGGCGACTGATCGTTAATGTAACGTGTTTGATTTTTGTAACACCTGTATCAACTATATCCTTGCACTGAAGTAAACTAAGCTCTCGGTATTTAAATGTTGTTTATTAAATCTTTGTTCTTACGATGTATTTAGAACTAGTTTTGTATTAATTCCTCCATGTTGTAAATGTATTTAAATTTTCAATTTACGAAGATGTTTGAAATTTTTTAAGTCTTTAGTATTTTATTGAATCGTAACTTTGTACGAATGTGAGAAATGTATGAGGGTTGTTGAAAGTATTCCTTAGACGGAGCGAGATGGACATACACTTTATTACAGGCGAGAAAGAGAAAGGGTATTGCCTGGTAGAGATTATTTGAAATGTTGCCAACTTCCGAACAAACCGGTCGCTTGTAGAATTGATGTGACATATTCGAAGGTTGCCGCCTGCGGGACGAAAGGATGTGTCTAACATAAATATATTAAATTTTATGAACCCTATATTTTGAATTCTGAAAGTACTGTGATGCCAAATATATATATATGTTTAATTGTGAAGTTGAATATAAACTTTTGTTGATTTATTAATAGAGTCTATCTTCACCCTATTTATTGCTTATTAGTAATAAATAATTATTGCGAGAATTGTGTTTAAATGGTTTTCTTCTTGTATATTTTTCCAAAAATTAAAAAAAAATAGGGACGAAGTAAATCCTACTTTAATCAATTTAATACCCTAAAATGGAATGAAAAAAAAAACATTTTTAAAACACACATTTTAATACATTTGTCACATAAACATATTTTTCTCGAAGTTCAAGGTCGTCATATGACAATAGTTCTTTTACGATTAAACCTGCTTATTCGATAAACCAAAAAAAATGCATACTATTGTAAAATTCCCATATGGTATAAATTAATTACTTTGTTATTGGAATGTATATTAAGGCACTATCACATATATTGTTATCTTATCACAATAATCTTAAATCTAATAGAAAATATTTAATTAAATAACAAAAAATAAAAAGTAATTAAAAAATAGAAATGAGATTAAACTAATATAAATCTAACACAATGTTCCAAAATACTGTTTTAACACGTTAAAATATTCAAATAAGTTATATATGAGACTGTTAAAAACATTACAGTATGTTTCTAAAATTATTTCCAATAAATGTTGCTAGTTTTGTTATAAAATTTATAAAAAAAAAACTGCTTATTTTTCTAACTTATTTTGTATGCGATAGTTGAGAATTATTTAAAAAATGCATTAAATGCATATAAATATAAATTCGACAATATGATAAAATTAATAATTAGCTATTTCAAAATGTAATACCTCAGCTGCCCGCGTCCCCGGGTATGATACTATCACAGTCTAAGTAATCAGTGTCCGTTAACTGTCGTTTAATCACCAAATGCGGAGTTTTCATCACCTTCTTTTCCTTCAAACACTTCGGTACAACCTCTTTACTCTCCATAAAATATTGTACAATAACTCTCTCGAAGAACAATGCGAATACAAAATTGAACGAAGCCAACGCAAATACAATGTAACCCATTAAATTATCTTTAGGCATTTTTAATTGGAAGAAATCTGACAGCCATTGCGCCGGCGACAGCGTCAAGTACGCGCAAACAACGGTCATAATAATAACGCTAATCATTAAATGTCTATTAGTTAGCACGGAGCGGCGGTAGGGGGCGCCGTGACTGAAGACTATCGCCAATGTTATATACTGAAACATCGACACAGTATATATGGCGTAGTTCTCCCAACATTCGTTGGCGTTATCACCTTCGAATGTGTGCCGCACGTACCAGGGGAACTGGGTTATAGCGAGATAGCTTAAATACTGAATGACCGCTATCAAGGTCATTTGACCGATCAAAGACACTAACGGAGCGAAACCTAACAAAGAAGTCAACGGAGGTATTTTACAAAGCCTTCCAGTGTGTGCTTCCGTCATACCAAAGAAGAACGCAAAGTTGACGATTAGAGCGACATCTATGAATAAATATTGAAAATCAGTGAGATTCGAGTCGAAGTAATACAAGAATGCGACCGAGAGGAACTCCGTCAGCGAGTACGCGATCATGAACTTGAAGACGCCGAAGCTGGTGCTGAGCGCGGCGCGGCCCTCGCGCAGCACGTGTGTCACGCACGTGACGTCGGGCTGCGCGGACGTGAAGGGCGCCGCCACACTGCTCTCCAGCTCCGACAGCGAGATGCCCGTGTGGGCCGCCCTTAGTGCACCGCAGTCGTTCGCACCGTCACCGCACATTCCTGAAATAAATTTAAATTATTTAAAATATTCATACTGAGAGTAAATTAATGTGTACATGGTAATCTTAGTGTCAATTTAATGAGAGAAGAGCCTTTACTTCTCAAACATGAGGATCTGGTCCGTAACTACTTCGACAGGGCACTGTTTAAACTCGGAAATTAATTAGCGTCTGATCTCTTTTTAAAACAAAACTATGCATCTAAATATACTAACCGACGTAATACCCCAGCGCCTGGTACTCCACAATAAGCTGCTGCTTTTGGTCCGCGGTCATGCGCGCGAACACCGCGCCGCGGGACACCACGCGCGGCACCAACGACGCGTAACGTTCCCGGAGGATCTAGGATGAGTCAAATCTAGAGTACTTCTAAAGGAACAGGAAGCTTTAAAAATTATGTTGAGGTCTAGAATGTTCTGGAACGAAATGTTCGAATTAGAGTAATGCCACACAAACGTCATCTTATCACGATTTCTTTTTATAAAAGTATTTATTATGTAACTCAATATAATATTATAAAGTACCTTCCAAGCATCTCCAGTCATGACGATCTTGTAATTGGGCATGACGAGCGGCGCCTCGATATCGGGGGCGGAGTCCCCGGTGAAACCCGAGCCGCGCCACGAGCCATGGCCGCTGTCCACGCTGCGCCACGAACACACCTGCTCTAACGATGTCTTCCGTCCGACTGGCACCTGAACATAAAATGGTATATTACAGTAGAAGACATATACAATTTATTTTTATTGAATGCCGCAATTAAATATACTTAGAAATACATCATTAATTAATAAATAGGCAGTATAAGAAACAAGATAGCATTAACATTCATTTTTGAAATTAACTTTCATTAGCGTGTTTTAATTCAGCACCAACGCCATCTTGTGTTAATTTTGTAATGAGTAAAGCAGTAAACCAACCCCGTGCAGAGTGCTCTCGCAGTAGAGACTAGCGCCGCTATCGTCGATCTGCGGAACTAGGTGTACAACGCGCTCGCCGCTCTGCAACACGCCGCATTCCTTCGCCACGCTCACCGCAGTGTGGATGTTGTCACCTAAAATTAAAACCATCAATTAAAAAAAAAATTAAAAAATACAATTAGAAAACTGTACTCTAACCGTGACGTTTCATTGCGGAAACCCATAAACAATGTTGTTTTAAAAACTGAAATAAACAATTTTGTAATAGACCAACATGTTTCATCAATGTAAACTCATGTCTTCCACACCAATCACACACCAGCCTTAAAAAGCTAGTCTTAAGTCCCAATGAGATCAATATACTCTTGAATAACATTACCCTACCAGTCGGGCAAATTACATACTTACCAGTAATCATAACGACGTGTATATTAGCCTCTTTCAGTTCGCGTATAATGCCCGTAGTGGCCGCCTTCAGCCGGTTCTCCATGATCACCAGCCCCAGGAACTCAAGCTCACACTCGATCTGACAACAAATAGAATTTTATACAGTCCACCATATTAATTGTGTAGACTCCTTTATTGTAGATTTAGTATGAGAAATCTTCACTAAGGGACACCTTTAATGATACTAAAATATACACCGCTATGCTCAGTATCGTTTCATTACTTAGGCAATCACTGAGGGACACGCTTAGTGTAAAAATTATGACTACGTACGATTTTCGTACATTACCTCATCTCTGATCATCTTCTGCAGCTGTTTGAAGGTGACCTCCATGATCTTGGTGGACAGGGCGATCACTCGGTAGCCTTTCTCGGCGTACGAACTCAGGATTTCGTTCAGATTTTCAGGCACTGAAATTGTACACTATATTTGATTCTCAGTTTGTCCCGATCTAGATGCAACGCCCTCTGCCGGCCAGCTTAAGCTCGATAAAGCTGGAAATGCTACTTGAAGGTACAACTACTCAATCACAAAAAAATCTCATTTTTGTTTGATCGTACGTGCGTGTAGATACGTAGCATTCACGTGCACGGGTACGTACCGGTGTCGGGTCGGCAGAGCGTGCGCAGCGTCTCGGGCGCGCCCTTGCAGTACACGCGCAGCACGTCCTCGCCCAGCAGCCGCACGACCGTCGCGCTCCGCTGCAGCGACGACACGAACTGATACTGCTGCACTATACCGACCTCTAGCGGCAACTAGAAGTTCATTGAGAAAATTGTTTTTTCTCTGAGTAATATAGTCGCTATTCTGGGCGACTTGAGCTGTTTACCGAGCTACCGAGACATTTAAATCCTGATAGTAAGACAGATCTCCGTGTCAAAAGTTGCTATTTCTTTGGAAGGCACTTTTCATTTGTTAGGGAAGGTGTTCTGTTATGCTGGTATTAGTGAGAAATTCTCTTATAATGAGAACTTAATGAATAAACGGAGACATGTGTGGCCTCCTGAGAAGGTATCTTAGCATGGTCACCAGCTGACTCTGTCAGAGCGACCAAAAAGGAAGCCCTTTTTGAATATACTTACATGAATATCGTCCACATTGATATTGGCAGTCTTCTTAGGTCGGACAACAGTAGGAGTCAGGATCTCGTAGTTTGACAGTTCCGGGACGTCAGGCTCTTCTAACGTCCATCCGGTCGATTCAAACATCTTGGAACAAAAGTAAGGAGATAGTTCTATTTTCTTCTTAATATCTCTTTCCTAACGTTCACTATCCAAAAAAATCTAGTGTTTTTAAAAAGTGACTCACTTTAAGGTCCAAGGGGTCTCCGGCCAGTTCACCATTCAGCAAAGTCAGGCTGTGGCAGGTGGCCATGCCGATCTTGAGGTCGTGCAGGTCGTTCAGATGCCTGGGGTCCCGCTGCGGCCGGCCCAGACGCGGCGGCGCGCTGGCCGCGCTCACGGCCACCACGCCCCACATGTCCAGACCATCTTCTGTTAGTGTTCCAGTCTAGAAAAAGTGCAGGATTCCATAATTAAAGTGCCAATAGCCTAGTAGTCAAAAGCATATATCTCCTGGTCGAGGGCTCGAATCCGATATTTCAATTGTTTTTGTTCATATTAAAATCTATGAATGAAAATCTTTAAGACTAAACATAAATTTGAACCGTATTAAAAGTGTATAAAACTACTGCTTAAAAATTCAGTCACATAATTTTAAATAAAACAAAACTTTAAGGAAACTCAGATTCCTGGAATGACATGTTTATCAAAACGACTATTTCATAACTTACGAAATCCGCTTTGAATGACAAAGCATGAACCAAATCTCGGACAGCCTTGAGATCTTGAAGA
>JAODUI010000016.1:3343348-3354890 GCA_027563995.1 Papilio gigon | reverse complement strand
GGTTGGAGACGTTTGTTGTCGGAGGCCAAGACACGCTTCGGGTCGCTGCGCCACTCTAGTTAGTTAGTTAGTTTATAGATTGTTTAAGTAACACACGGAACAGACGGAAACGCGTGTTATATTGATTTAATGACAAATTTATCTGGACGCTACTCGTATCTGATAGTTACTACGGGTTACCGCGTTACAGTAACTACATTTTACTATTAGGAAAATGCTTTAATTTATACAAAAAATTGCTATACCTGTTTTTTACAGCGAAAGAAACTAAATGTCGACAGTACGCGGGATAAATTGCTACTGTTATTTATAAATAAATTAAGACAGAAGAACTATGTCGTACCTTTGAATCTTCACTATTCTAAGTCTCCGTTTATAAGACAATGTGTAACCGAATAATAATAACACCATATTAACACAATTAATATATTATTAAATCACTTTCCGATACGTGTTCCTAAGGGACTTGACGAGCGACTGGCGAGTCAGTATGACAATCGGAGTAACCCTTCACCCTATCGTCTACGAATGCATCGGTTAACATGTTTGTTTATAATTATCACAATGTAGACTTGCTCTATATTATTTATCATTTTAAAGCGTCAATAGCCTATAGTTACGGGTGCGGATTACCAATCAGGTGTTCGAGAGTTCGAATCCCGCTATTCAACTATTGTCGTGGACCATATATTAGCATAAGCCTAGAGTTGGAGTGGTAAAAGAAATATTAGTTATTAAAAAAAAAAGTTGACATTTGTTGTCAAATAATTGGATAGTAATTATATTTTTCGACGCCTATTGATCGAAATTCAACCATAATACAAAAATAAAGGGTTTGTTTTCTTTATAAGCGTCGGCACAGGACTGCTTATCGTGGCAATCGATGGGGGACGCCTACGTTCAGCAGTGGACTACCTTAGTCATGATGAAGAGGCGAGGGCAAACGAGTGGCAATACAGAATTGATCATCGACGTTCATGGACATCTGCATCACTAGAGGAGCTGATGCGTCGCTTAATGCGTTACTAATTAGTCTTTTAGACAGACAAATTAATAATAAACGTTTACTTTGGGTTATCATTAGCGATAAAATTTGAATCTGAGAATAGAAGCGGTAGCGAAGCTATGTGTTTACAGTTTATGTTACTTTATATAGTGCACATTTTATGTGATTTTGTTGTTTACATTGTTAATTCCTTAGTGTGTATAATAGTTGTTTTTCTAATATATACATTATGTTTACGTTCCGCTAACAAAGTATACATACATGTTTAAAATAATTTGAATATATTATTGCGTAGATTGTTTTTTTTTGTTTATATAAAAACTAAGCCTGTAAATAACAGGTCTGTGTACAGCTTATTTATACTTGTATAAATGTAGGCAAATGCTGTATTTTATATGGTTTTTGCAGATGTATGTAGTGACAGTAATTATTAATGTTCCCATTTTTGGTGCGTTATATTATTAGTAACCAAGTTTCTATTTCCATATACGTATCATCATCATCATCATCAATAGCCCTTGTCTGCTCACTGCTGGACATAGGCCTTTCCCAACGCCTTCCACAGTATGCGGTCCTCTGCCTTCCGCATCCAACGACTTCCTGCCGTCCGCACTAAGTCGTTGATCCACCTGGAGGGAGAACGACCCACACTCCTGGTCCCCAACCGTGGCCTCCACTCCAGCAATTTCCTGCTCCACCTGGCGTCGCTGACCCGACAGATGTGACTGGCCCACTGCCATATTCAATGGGGTCGTTTAATTACAAAGTTCCTATGACCGTATTCCAGCTGCATCAGATCAGCTCTATGTCATAATAATATTGCATCGTCATTCGATTTATACATTCGTGCGAAATTTTAGCTCGCACAGAAACTGGGATGTGGGTCAAATTTAACTTGCAAGACTTGATCACAGACACGGTGAAGGTAAACAAAAGTTTGTAAAAATATGTTCAACACGGCGCCAATAGTATAATGGTCAAGAATACGGAATACCGTCTAGCACTCGTGGAATCCCACCAATCAAATATTTTTTCCAAACCAAACACTATTAAGCTAACCAAAATTGGTTAAAAGAAATATTAATAAATTAACAATTATCTACTGATATTTAAAAAATGGTAACTGTGTTAATTATGATTTTTACTCTTGTCAACATAATTTACGTCCAGCAGTGGGCAGATAAAGGCTGATGATGATGAAATATATCTTTGATAACACAATATTTTTTCAAAGAAAACTCAATATTAATATTTAAAGACTTTTTCCACTAAGCAACAAGTCGTATGCAACTGATCGGCTAGTGGAAAAGACCCCTTTAAGGCACCATTACCTTAAATTCTTTTTACCTGTAAGCATACTCTCATTAAGTATAGCAGAGCCAGTCAGTAGCACCGCGTCACAGTGCAGGATGCATCCGTTAGGCGGCAGCACCAGCACATCGCCAGGACTGACAGACCTGCTGTCCACCGACCGGTCTCCCCACAGCTGAACTGTGTCGTGGGCTTCCACGGTCGCGCGGAGCGTCTTTTGATTCTGTTCAAATATAAATATAAATTAAATGTATTATTCTAAAAAAAAGGGTAAGCAGTCAACTAAATTCTACAGTATCTATATTTAATAAAATATACATGTAAACTTGTGTTTTGATTAATTATATGACAGATTTTATCGTATTTCTAAACCAAATAACTTAGGCAGAATTCATATGTAATTCTAGGAAAAAAAAAAGAACATCTTATGCTTTTGAACCAGTTAACTCCGATGAGAATTGAAAAGAAATAAGAGGTGGGGGGAGGGTCTTTCTTTCATGCCAGTATTCTTTAATGAGAACAATAAAAAAATAACACATAGCAACACTAACCTTATGAGTCTGTATAACAGATGTAGCGACACCGAACGTAGACATCAGTACGACAGCTATGCAGTAATAGTAGTAAGGTTCGGCCAACCACACCGCTATCGTGAATAATTGAAACACGTAGAATGGGTTGAACACTTCTAGGAGTACTAGGGTCATTATCGACTGCACTGGAACCTTTATCTCGTTCAGACCATAAATATTAAGGCTGGAAAATTAAAAAAAATTAAAGATTTTATGTTACAAAGCAATTAATGGTTAAGGGTAATTTCCGATCACGTGGACGGGAGTTCGAGTACCGCCATTCGACTCTAGTACACCATATCCTAGCATAAGCCTAGAGCTTAGTTCGAGTGATAAAAGAAATATGGGTAAATTAACAAAAATGTTCTAATATTTTATAAAAAAAAAAATTATAAAGGACATTTGTCATTTGGAATTCGACTTAATTTGTTAAACGTATACGTACGTACACGCACACGTAATGTTTCAACTTACGTCCGCAGTCGCCGGTCCGCACTGGGCGCCCGTGTCGCCATGGCGTGCAGCTGCGCGCACGTGGCGCCGCTCTCCAGCCCCGCCAGCCGCGCCCAGGCCGCGCGCGTCGTCTCCCATACTAGCGTCTGTTTCTTGTGACGGAAGTAACGATAGCTTTGGACATCTAGGAATGATAAATTAATATTTTATAACGATTAAAGTGCTTGACTTGATGTTAAGTGATGTCGAAATATTTCAACTAAACTATTCACCCAACACTGTTTTATTAGAGAAATAAGTCTTTAAAAACCTAACGTCCTTCTGATCGAACTTCAGCCAACAAACTGGTCAAGATTTTTAAATAAGTTTGTCATGGTATCACATCAAAATATTAACTTTATCTATTTTTTTTTTTATTTTATGAAGAATAGTCATCAACCTGCCCTTTATCCTACGGAGGGTCAGCA
Source organism: Papilio gigon (assembly GCA_027563995.1). NCBI lineage: Eukaryota > Metazoa > Arthropoda > Insecta > Lepidoptera > Papilionidae > Papilio > Papilio gigon. The sequence continues at coordinate 3,351,081 of JAODUI010000016.1, read as the reverse complement.
CAGTGTGCACTCCAGTCATCTCCATCAGCTGTCATATCTGAACTCACACTCTTCTCTAGCATATCTTTCATGAAATCCATCCACATCTGTGATCCTCTGTCTTTGTATCCATCTATTTAATTACATAATGAAGTTAGTTTCTATAAAAGCTGTCACTACTTACTTAAGGTAGTGCCATCGTCCAAGTGTATCGGAGTGTACAAGTCATCAGCACTGTCCAAAGTACCCTTTTCACCGCCAGGTTCTTCTTGAAAACCTTCATTTATTAAACCGCTACAAGAAACATAGTCCTTAAAACTCTTTCAAAAATTTATACATAAAAATTCACATATTCATTTTTATAAAACATCTTTGAAACCAATATACTTTTATCAAGAAATATAGAACACAATATTTTATTACAGACAGTTTTGTTTTTGCAAAACATACAAATAGTTTCAAAACTATAAAACTTACCTTGCATCTGCAATTATTTTGATCAGGATTTTATGTATATAATAACTTTTGTATTTCTTCTGATAGGTTTCCTGGAAGAATAAAATATCAAATTAAGTAAATAAACAAATTATAATAATCGATGAATTTAAAGCGGTACTGAATGTACTGTTGCTAATTAAGTTTTATAATAAAAAAATAAAGATTTACTTTGAATTACATCTCTCAAGTAAGATTGGCAACAGGCAGGCGGAAAGATATCAAAATTAAAGTTTCTTATATCATTGTCCACCCACTACTAGATTCGAGGGCATGGTGATGATGATAATGAGGTATTAAACATATTCATACCACAACAATAACTTGCTCTGCCAACTGGAAACAGCATCTTTCCGATGTTGCATAGAGATACCATCTCGGGTACCAATGGAAGAACAAAGCTGGGATCCCGCATGTCAGTACAGTAAATATATATACCAGAATTGTCCGCCACCTGCTTTTCCTGTATCCATGTACTACCTAAAGCAAAATGTTAAGCTACAGTATAACAACAAAGGAACAAGAAGATATATATTTTTAGAAACAATTATATCTAAAAAAATCAAGTAATGTTTTTGGTTAGATAAGTCGATTTTATATTTGAATAATAGATTGAACTTTTTTTAGGGACAATAATCTCCATTCCAGTAATAACTCTAAATCCCATTTGACACCATCTGAATACCTTATTGTCTTTTACATTAACAAAAAATTTGTAGAATACAAATTAGGCAAATCATCATCATATCAGCCACATATCACCCACTGCTGAACGTAGGCCTCTCCCAAAGATCGCCACGACGATCGGTCCTTAGCCGCCCTCATTCAGGATGCTCCCGCAAACTTAACAAGATGGACCGATTAGGCAAATATATAATCATTGTCAGCCTTTGTTTGCCCACTGCTGGACATGAGATATATGGAACTTTGGAAAACACATAATACAGTGAGATAATTATGTAGTAAGAATAACAATTGGTCAATGTTTTAACACAATATTACTTTAAAATACATAACAGATAAGGATACTGGTAATACAATGAGCTGACAGGAAGTTGTAGATAACAGATTAATGTTGTATCGTTTAAAATATGTTTTTAAACATATAACTTTAGATCATCATCATCAGCTCATCACACGTCCCCACTGAGGGGCTCAGTGCCAACCCTCTTATTAGGGATAACTAGGCCATAGTCAACCACGCTGGCTCAGTTCATGTCAGTTGACTTTATGTAACTTAGTTTATATTTACATAAATAAACTATATTACATTAAACTACTAATAAAAACGGCTTAAATCACATATAGATTGGTGTAGGTACCGACTAGTTTCGGACCCCAAACAAGACGACAACTAGTCAGTACCTACACTGATCTACATGTGAGTAAAACCGTTTTTATTAGTAGTTTAGTGAAATGTCTCACAAAAGTTTTAATAGTTTATATTATATTATTTATTTATTTCTATCACATTGATAATAAATCATTTATACAAAAACTATCTATAATCAATAAATATTTTGGAAGATTTAGAATGTAAATGAGATAGACCAGTGTGTATCTTTAAAATATGAAAGTAAGAACATTTATTTTTTTTTAAATAACATACAGTCATGTTATCTTGATATGTAAGACATATGTTTTTTTTTTGTAATAGAAGACAGAATATAGTATTGTGGGCCAGTATGAATTAAAACTTGGAACTGTTTCTAATATTATTTAAAACAAAGAACATTCAATAAGACTTACGAAATACTGGAGTGTCTAACTTTAAAAGTAAATATAAACATGTTACCTGTTCAAAATCGGGATCAGTGTTTAATGACTGTTCTGAAAAGTTTAGTATTGCATGTAGGGATCCACTAGTTTCTTGTTCATATTGTATTAGGGGTTGAACATCGTCTTCTGAATCCATCATTATATTTTATGACACACTACTTTGGTATTGATACGTAAAACTACTTTGTTAAGCTACCATATTGACGAGTTAATTAGTTCACAAGTTTGGAACAAATAACTAAATTAAATATTACAACACTATAAAAATATGTTAACTTATCACCAACTACTTTAGTCATAATTTATTTAATATTGTAATGAATTGACTCATTGTTACAACACTGTTACGAGTTCATTACAAGAAACAAAGGTTTATTGAATAACAAGTCTTACATTTACTTTTAATTTACTTTTCTATGAGACCGAAGAAACAAAACGCTCATTGCATTTTGTAAAACATCATAACTGTAACACCTTCCGTAATGTGTAGTTATCAATATGGAGTAGATAAATATTATTAAACATTTTACAAACAAAGAAAATCAAGTAAATATATTCAACATTGCGACAATAGACAAAACAGCTGGCTGTCACTGTCAGCTTCACGTTGGGTACATACAATGGCAGAGTTGCCAAGCCTGCTTCACATTAACTTATAACAAGGAATGAAACGTATGTAGATATATTTTAAATTAATTGTATATAAATTACCATATGGTTGTCATCGACTGTTATGTGCTGTTCAACATTCAATGTCATTGCACCTTCTTAAATAAAAATCCAATGGATCTGAAAAAGAAAATGAAGTTAAAAGTTATCTTCGAAAGAAAAATAGCATTTGTAATCGTCATATTTTAGATACATTTTATTTTTAAATTCAGTTTGGTTTTTAAATATTGGTTTAAGCGTTATCTGTTTGAAATATAAATGCGGAATTATTTATCTGTGCCGTAGCCGAATGAGGTACAACTCTATGTGATTGTGATCATTCACTCACTGTCAAATCAAATGTCATTACTTGTAAATATTGGAGCTTGTTGTGCATTGTATTTAGTTTCACATTAAATTACAATCGAAGGGGAAAATATTCCTAATAAGTCTTATAGGTAATCATTAACTTTAAGAGTAAAAAAAAGGTCGTGGTGTACATATAACACAAACACCGTTGCTTCTAGTAACTTACTTTTAAAAAATAACCTCAGTAGTTGATTTTATTAGTTTATAAAGTTTGTCTTGTTTTTATGTAAGTTGAATTAAAGTTGTGTTGTACTATAAATTTATAAGAATGAATTCCTTTCAGCGTTTTGCTCAAAAACATGTTTCACTTTTTACATTTTGAAATTGTTTTAGGTTATCACAATGATTATACCAGTGCGTTGTTTCACTTGTGGGAAGGTAATCGGCAATAAATGGGAGGCGTACCTCGGACTGTTGCAAGCTGAATACACAGAAGGGTATGTATATCCACTAAATAACTTATTTATATTCAAATTCAATAAAAGCATCAAGAAAGAAGTTACAAGTCCAAACGAAATTTTATAGAAAAGGGTAAATACATTAAAGTAATAACTTTTTTGGTACCATACTATATGTTTGTGCATCTTTGGTTATGTAACTAATTAGGTATTGAATGCTTTAGTAATATCCAGTGTTAATATATGTCATCTATAACTATGTAAAGTGGATATTCTAAAAGTTTGCATTTGTGTTTTCTGTTGTAACTATCTACTATTTAACTAAAGAATACACATGACAAATATTATCTAAACGACAAAATTCTATGTCTATGACAACAGGTGTATTGTAAAATTTTATAACCTTTATCTTAATTTCCTTGGAAATATTTAAACATGGATTTAATATATTTGTTTTGTAATGTTGTAAATGACAAAGTATAAAAAGAGTGTTTAATAAAATGTAGTATTGTTTGTTCAGATAAGGCATGTATAATATTGTTTAAAAATTAATTGAGAACTATTATATATTTTTAATTCCCTTTACATGCTTCAGCTCTTGCTACGGTTTGTTATAAGGCAATCGTAAAAATTTGTTACAAAGATATTGTTATCTAATGGATGGATTTTGTTGTATTTTAAACTACGACTAGTAATATTAACATGCACAAGTAGACTTATATCTTTTTTACGTCAAAACATTTTTTTTTAAGTTAAAGTAACTAAACTGATTAATAAAAATCAAATAGTTTTAAACATGTCATATTAACACACTCTATGCTGTGGAGGGGAGGCCTATGTTTAGAAGTGAATGACCTTAAGCTGATGATGATGATAGATCACAGATTTTGAAATTAAAGCACAGTGATGTTAATGATTTGTGTTTGTTCCAGTGACGCACTTGATGCCTTAGGCTTGAAGAGATATTGCTGCAGGCGAATGTTACTGGGTCATGTTGATTTAATTGAAAAATTATTGAATTATGCGCCTTTGGAGAAATAAATATATTTAGCTCGTAATTATTTTTAATTAATGGTCACCTCGGCTCACTCCCTGCGGAATTAAAAATAGAATTTAGTGGCCTATGTATTTTTCCAGTGTTTTACACCTCTCACCTCTACTAAATTTTATCCAGATGTATGTAACTGTTGTGGAGTTTTTTTTCACAAAATTCACCTAGACAGCCAAATTATTTTTAAAATAATAAAAAATAATATAATTGTATTATGTTTTAGTAAATTTGAGAATTGTTAATGTTAATATTAAGGAAAATTGATAAATTTTTTGTCTGTCGTAAAATAAATTGAATTTCAACATTTAAATTCATGGCCACTTCCCCGTATGTACAAAAAAACGAGCAAATGTTTTTACTTGAAATTTTCTCATGCGATTATTTCTATTGTTTACTATTTGATATTTAAGTTAGATTTAAGTTACTTATCTGCATCTAATATTACCGAGAATATATTTTTTTAAATTACAGGGTTAACTTTAAAACTGTTTCTATGCAAAATCATCATAATTATCAGCCTAATGTAGTCCACTGCTGTACGTCCCCATCGACTGCCACGATGACCGGTCCTGTGCCGCCCGTATCCAGTGCACTCCCGCAACCTTGACCAAGTCATCGGTCCATCGTGCGGGAGGCCTACCAAGGCTGCGTCGTTATGTCCCTGGCCGTAATTCCAAGATTTTCAGGCCCCAAAACGCAAAAATATATAGTCTAATTGCATTCCAACAAAAAATATAGCAAAAAAAACTTCTTTTGCCGTACTCCGAATCTAGTATGTATTAGGTTATGGATTTACATTATAAATAGTTGAATTAATTAAAAATGTAATAATGTGAAATAAACTTTAATTAAAAATAATATTTCTTAATGCATTCATTTTTTACAATTCAAATTAATCCTACCTTAAAAAAAAGTTTGAGGTTAAATTTAAAAATGTAATAAAAAAAAAGTTGAAATCAACTGAAAGTTGCGGATCTTTAGAGCCTCATTACACAGTCGTTTCACTTCTCGAAATTTATGTAGAAATCTATTTCTTTTTGTCAATGGAAAACCACAGTAATACGTCACGGGCGTCATGGGATTAATATGAAGATTTAAATCGCTTTGTTTAAACAAACAAAGCTATAACTCCAATGTACGCATTAATAAAGATAACCAGTGTACCTTGACTCGAATGTTTCATTAGATTTATAATATACCGCACCGGCTTACCTCTGCCGTTCCTTTTATGAACGTCAATTTTCACTGCAACAATAAATATTTGACTGCAAAAGTATTTGTTTCTTTCAGTATATAAGATTCACAATATCTTGTACTAAACTCAAGAGCAATGAATCCGGTTCACTTAAGATCTATAATTCTAGAATGAATAAATCTAGAACTAAGCAAGCTATATTTATAAGTTTACGTCATAAAAAGTGAAATATGAAAAGGGGAGACTTTTGGAGATGAACCTACAAAATTATTGGACTTGCGTTTATTTTTTTTTATAATCTGCTTTCAAGTGGGTCCATAAACCATGCTGATAGTAATCATTTGAAGGGCCAATAGCCTAACGATTAAGGGGGACGGAATACCGATCTAGCGGTCGTGGGTTCAAATCCCGCCATTCGACTATTGTCGTGGACCATATCCTAACACAAGCTTTTTCAAGCTTACCAGGAATGTTCACAAGAAATATTAGTAAATTAACAAAAATTTGCTAATATTTAAATAATATCATATTGAACAAAAAAGGCATGTTTCCTAGTCGTGTTTTAAGACGAGATCAGCAGTTTTTTTCTTTATGTAATTTTTAGTAAATAAAATATGACCTACATATTTTATTACTTTAATTTACAGGGTATTGTATTGTCTACCAAACACTGTTCACTTGATTCAGCTAACATTGTTAGTTTCCAAGATTTTAAGTTTTTTTTAACCTCTTTGGTGACCTAAATTCGGTGCTCTTGACTATATTTATCAGCAGTGGATATTTATGTCAAGTTTGACTACGCTTTTTATAGTTCCGCAGAAGCGCGGAGGGAAATTTTCCGGAGTTTATTTTATAATACCAAGCTATTACCGACTTTGAAGTATAAGGTGTCAGTCGATTGTTTTCTTCCCTTAAGTGTTATTTTTTTTATTATTAGCTGCTTATATGAACCACTTCCTCTCAAGTTAACACAAACTAGAAAGTCGCAGTGACCTGAAGTGTGACTTGGCTTCGAACAATAAAAGCCCACCCATCTCAATCCCGCGCCAACGACCTATCGACGGATTTGCAGCTCTCTTAGGTCTTATTACACTTAAAATTAAACATTTTGTAAGTTTGGTTGGTATTTAAGGTATGTAAAATGCTATAAATATTTTACGGTATTTACCGTACCGTATACGTATTTGATAGTGACGTTCAATGTTTATTTTAATAAGTGTTAAAAATACATTGCAGATAGCGACAAACACATAGAGAAGCCATGTACTGCTAGCTTACGTTGTTTATATACTTGTCTAAATACATGTTCTCACTTTTAAACCATGTGAATATGTTTTGGTAATGTGTTTGGGCGACATCTACAGGGAAACCTACGAACTACGAATCCATGTTTGCTATCTTACAGTCTATTAGTATTTGTTTATTGGAGTTTGATAGGCGTATTATTTTGTGATGGTTAGCGTGTTTGACAATCCTGAGAGGAGTCAAAAAATTACATATTTTTCATATGTAAGACTTGTACAGCTATATATGGTATGATTTATATTTGCATTGATATTGAGTTCGCCTTCGTTTTACCAAATATATTTTATAGTTTGCAGATGTTTATAAGGTTGTTTATATTATTGTCGATTTATTCATATTTGATTTGAATAAAAGGAGGTCGGCAAACCGAGACGTCCTTGTAACAGTTGTATTGTGATAAAGGAAACTTTATACTATGTTAAAATTAATACAACCTCCTTGTTGGAGTTTTTAGTTATGGGTTTATATTGCTGCGGCAAGGCGAGGGCGACTAATACTGCAATATATTCAAGTT
>JAODUI010000016.1:3329370-3339837 GCA_027563995.1 Papilio gigon | reverse complement strand
ATGTGTAATCATTTGTGTGAACGCTGCGATTAATTTGATATACGGTTACATCAGCGAGCTTTTATAGTTTGTTAAATGTTACACTCTATTGTTTGAATGTTTCATTTTCTGCTCATGATTTTATGCCTTTGTCTGCACCTCACAAATGCAGACGAATAGTGTAATTGAGTTAGGAACTTGCTTTCTTTCCAATCCATTAAAAATAGGTGATTTCTAAGAAGAAAAATTTGGAATAAAGGCTCCTGTTGGCGACTAGGAGCGTTAGGCGCCCTCCCTCTAGGTAGACCGACGACTCAGTGCGGAAGGCGGGTAGACGTTGGATACGCAAGGCGGAAGACCGCATACTATGGAAGAACTATGTCCAGCAGTGGACAGACAAAAGGTGATTTTTAAATTATTAACATTTGTTTTTAGGTGTTCAGTAATGACTAAAGAATCGTTTTTCACACAGTAACACTTTGCTAATATTTTTGTAAGATTTTCTTATAGTTTGATTAATAAAGTGAACGTCAAATGAAAACATAAAAAAACTCTTTGCTAAAAATTCGCCGAACCTTGTAACAGGATCTAGGTCGACACTTGAATTTGTCTTAATTAGACTGTTTTAGATTGTCAACAAAATATTTGCGTAACAATTTTACAATGTATGCCAGTGGGACCCGTGTTATTTTTATATATATAAATACTACTTTCTGGTAATCAAGACTTTATCAATGTCAAGTTGTTTACCGAGTATACATAAAACCTAGTTAATTTTTTAAATCAATTTACGTTAAAATAGTCTAATCACTACTATTAATAGGGTAAGCTCGGAGCCCTTCAGCGAGGAGTATACCGAGCTGATGATGATCTATTACATTGGTAAAAGTGTATTCATTTGTTTTTATCCTAAATTTAAATACTTCACAGTCCTTTGAATACTTTAGAAGGTAGAATCGAAACAATAAATAACTAATTCCCAAACGTTACTTGGTCTTGTTTAAAGAGACGAAGAGTTCGTAATATAAAGACAGTATTCATAGTCATGTTCAAGACTAATTTCATATCCATAGTCATGTTCAAGACTAATTTCATATCCATAGTCATGTTCAAGACTAATTTCATATCCATAGTCAAGTTCAAGACTAATTTCGCATCCATAGTCTTGTTCAAGACCAATTTCATCAAAAACTGTAAGCAAAATCCTTCTAACTTTCACGTTCAACTAAACTATATCTTCGGAAGTGACTAACCAATTTCTGTCATGCACACTCCAAACACATTCTGAATCACACGTTAAACCGACGTTAAAACTACGATTCTTTACATTCCTGCCAAAAATCTTTCAGTGGGTTTGGAATTTGTGATTCAGAGCTTAGTGCAGTACTGACGTAGCCGTGTAGGAACGGCGAGAGTCGACCAGTTTTTGTCACACTGACATGTCGGTATAAATAGATATGATAGCACACACGGTCTGGATACGTTGTTACGTATCCATAGGTTAATTAAATATCCAACGTCTCTTATTGTTTTTTATAAACTGATGTGAATTTTACATCACACATAATAAATATAATTTATTAAGCACAAAACTGAGAAATAATTGTTTTTTTTAGTTAAAATTACTTAAAAGACACTATTTTGGAAGATTTTCACTGAGTGATCTCCCCTAGATTTAGTATAAGAATCCTAGAATAGGACTTTCTTAGTGACCAACTGAATACGGTAGTAAGAATTAAGTTTTGCGTATTTACCTCCACTGAGCACAGTGGTGCCATCTGGTAGCGTGGTAGCGGTGCAGTACCGCGGCAGGCCTTTGCTGCTAATGAAGTTCTTAGACCTCTTGCCCTGCTCTATCAGCTTCTGCGGCGGCATGCCCAGGAGCTCGATGATGCACGCCATCTGGTCCGCCTCGTCTTCACCCGGCAGTAAGGGGAACCCTGGAACGTGAGTTATTTATGTTATAATATGGTAAAAATTAATTTTAGCGTCGATTTATAGGATAACAGACCATCTAGTACAAGGGAAATGAGATGAAAATCGTAGTGACCCCGTCATTATTTACATTTGTTACTTATAACACACTCTTTGCCGCATTTTAAGAATGGAAGCGGTAACGATCACCCGTGGACATCCACAACACACAACTGCAGATAAATGGTTTCGCATAGTGAAGTTTTAATTGAAGAAATCAATACTAAGCGATCATCTAACGACTCTGTCACTGAGGCTGCATTTCAATGGTTTAGCTTTAGCCTGTCAGTGACGTGTCAGCATTGACAACATTGTCAGTAAAGAAGTAGGTAGATAGTACGGCTTCAATCTACAACGGTTACTTGCTGACGGGCTAATGCATTTATGATATATCATTCCACGATATAGAAATCTAACATTTACAACACAATATTTTGTATTACTAATCATGGATTTGATTCCAGCGGGAAGCATAGTATTTATTGTTATTATGAAAAAAATCAATAAATTGAATAAAAAGATAAAGTGATAATAAAAATTATTTGTTAAGAACTAATGGTTTTCATGCGGCTTTACCCGCTAAAAATTTCATAAGATTGAGACTAAGACTCATTTCGCTATAATCAAAAAAAAAGTTTATTTTTATCATGGCAATCTTGCTTGTCTACAGGCTTTATTAGGTTTTTTCCCTTACCCATAACAGTGTTTTCTAATTCACTCACCCCTTAGTTTAATAGCGTGATAATATAAGTTATAGTAAATCGTACAAAATCATTTTATTTTAAACTATTGTCCAATGTAGACTGACCTGTGAGTAGCTCCGCCAGTATGCAGCCGAGGGACCACATGTCGATGGGCATGCCGTACCTGGCCCCCATCATCACCTCGGGCGCGCGGTAGAACCTCGACTGAATGTATGTATACACGCGCTGGTGCTCGTAGCACGAACTGCCGAAGTCTATGACCTGGAAAATAAAGGTTAATTAAGTAATATTATTCCTTGGTCAAGTTCCAGGAGTGCACTGGATGCGGGCGGCACAGGACCGGTCATTGTGGCAATCGATGGGGGAGGGCTACGTACAGCAGTGGACTACATTAGGCTGATAATGATGATGATGATGATGAAGTAATATTATGGCTAAATAATTCAGACACGGTAATACATTCGGTAGATACCTGGGAAGTAAGGTCTGATCTTTATTGTTATCGTTGTAACGTCCGCTGTATAACCACAAAAATATTGCATTCTCTAGCATTTTTCTTCTAAGTGTCTTTACAGTCAGTTACTTTTTTTTCTTAAATAATAAATGGTGTTTTGTTCGTATTTGCCAGTGTTCTGAGCCCATATAAAAGTTATTTTCTTAAATAAACATAACCATAGTAACCGATGTGAGATACATTATTTTCTTCAGGCAACCAGCCATCCATTAAGTCATCGGCTCGCGAGTAAACAATTATAAATTGAAATAATATTTATTCGGGCATGTTTTTATATTAAACTATTTATTCCGAACTTCAAAGACTTCAAAAACAAAAATGAATATTCGCTTGTAAGATATTTTCATAGTTGTTTCATGTATTACAAGAATTCATAGTTACAATGGTGTTTACATTATCAACGGAAAAGTTCCAAAGGGCTGGTAAAGTCTAAAATTAATTTTCAATCATCAAATAGCTTAGGAAGTGAAGGCATATTTTAAAAGAATTTCGTATATAAAACTCGTAAACAAAAAATATCTACTAAATTTATATTTAAAATTATTTTTACGTTCCAATTAACGTTTTAAATTTGTATATTTATTCGAGCGTCAATCCGCGGCCTCATAACTCAACTGAATAGACGAATACGTTCCCACGTTACATCCCGTAAGAATACGAGACGTAACGCGTTACAAATTGATGTGACGAGATTTAATAATGTGACAAGGTCGGACACCGGCGTGAGGTCATACAGATGTCAAGATTTAATCAGATTTATGTTGACGAATTTAAAAATATAATGCAGTGCATAGGCGTCACTGATCTCATTCGCATCTTTAACCGAGGCTGTTCCATATTAAACAAACATCTCTTAAGTGACCAATAGGCCACTAAGAACCTACAAAAACCATTAGATTTTACCAAAAAAAAATAAAGTAACAATATCAAAAATGTAAATAAAATAAAATAAACGTATACAATACTCAATTAATTAATCGCGTAGTAAGAAATCAAGTTAATAATTGTTTAAAGAAATCAATAAATTATTGAAAACGACGCCGGAACTCTGATCCGATCACGGATTTCATCAACACACACGCGCACGCAAGAAATAACGCACGCAATTACTTCATGTTGGAATCTCGAAGCACGAGAGATTAACACTTATTAATTGCAAGTCTATAAGACGTTAACTTAATGGATAATGCTATAAGATATTAATAAAGATAAAATAACACCCAATCGATGTTTCGTTAACGAGATACGATGTCATCTATTCGATCGTGCTAATCGATTAAACTTATATTGATCTAGTCATCGTTCACATATCCATTGGAATCGATTTAAAATCGAAACATATCGATGCAGTGGTCATCAGACGTGCGTGTTTATACGCATTAGTTGACGCACGCGAGCACAATAGCAGTATATCAATGGTCCATTGTCTGACGTTATATGGTCAACGTAAATTATAGCATTAATTAGAACCCTGGACGCACGAATGCATACCTTTTTTGCTGTTATAGTTCCGTTTCTATTATAGAAGCGACTATTAATAAATGTAGAAGCTTATACCAGTAAGAGACGGGCCGTGACCACGAAATAATAATAATCTCATGCAGTGTGAAGAAGAGCCCCTGTTGGTGTCTCAACTAGTCGGTGCCGACACTGGATAAACACGTGTGTGTTAGTTTCACATTTACTTTATACTTACAAACGCTAAGTACATTAGAGCCGTACAGAGAGGGTTGTACTAAGCCATTAAAATTATAATAAATTTAATTATATTACAACAAGCTAACAAACTGCATATGTGTCTGTACTAAAATAACTCGGTAACTACGCGTATGTGCAGACTTTTTTCAATACCCAATGTTTCTAACAAAAATATCCTACAATAAATTAGTGACATTCAGTTTAAAAAACATTCACTAACAGATAGACGGTTATCATAACCTAAAAATCAGCAATGTGGAGCAGACGTCACTGTTACTTCATTTGCATAACGTAAAGTTCAATGACTTTAAACAGCTACAATTATCGTGGATGTTTACCATTCGAACTAAAACGGCTGTTTAACAACATCAGTTTAATTTATACGGTATCAAATATTAGAGCAAAGTATCATGAATACTTTAGAACGTATAGGCCCAGATATCAGTGGAGAAACGTCGTAATCCTAGACATGAGCTTCAAGCTATGGACTGGCAAGAGGCGACGTTTGCAATTTTGGTCGGAAGCGAAGACCCTACTTTTGATCACTGCGTCAGCTGAATAAGTACTTGAGGATGTACTCATACATTATAAAAAAATGATAGGTTAAAGAATAATCAGCATCAAAAGCTTGAAAAGCTTAACGTATACTTTACGGTATAGATGAAAATACGTCAAAATCTTCAAACGTTTACCAAATCAATTTTGACATCACGAAGGAAACGGATAGACCAAAAGGGTCTACTATTCGTATTTACAATATAACATTTATTTATCGAATAACAATAGAACTTTACCTCAAAGCGGATTATCTTTAAATAAAAGCTTACATTGTTACCATGATTAAATCCATTTCTTGTAACGAAGATTTCCTGTATTATATTTGTTAATATAAATATATTCTTAGTAAATATCGACCCGCGTACAATCACAAGAAGTAAAACATACTTCGCCATTGTTACTTTTATCTCGCTGTATATAAATAAATCCGCGGACGTTTATTTACGGTACTCAGGTTCTGCTTGTTTTATGGCGACTTCGTGGATTCTATGGCGATGTAAAATATATTGTAATGCTTTTATTTCTACATGTAATATAGCTATTCTTCTATAGTATGTTACACTTCAAATAATTTGAAGACTTCAATATTTTAAATAGAATTTTCTTCCTTAGCCCTATAGTTCTTTCTGGACTTGTTTGAACAATTTCTTCCACCTCGGTTCATTCACGGCTATTGTTCCCCAATTAACTACGGCAACATTTTTTTCATCACGATTTACAGAGTCTAAAAATGTGGGAAATATTAAGTCTAACCTGTCAACGTGTATTGGATAACAAAACTAATGGTTCGTTCATCTACAAATTTGTAACTAACTGTCGACAAATTGTAAACTATACTTTATGCGTCACTTTAGAAGTTTTATTAACAAAAGACATGATTTAATTTAATCGGAATTTCGATGCGATACATTATCGTACACGTTCGAAAAGAATACGGTTGAATTCCACATGTATTGAAGTGTGTCAATGGTCCACATCTGCATTGTCACGAGCAGGAAGCGCAATGTAGACTTCCTGAGAAAGTTGTGACAGTTTTAAGTGGGAGATATATTGTCCTAAATCAGATGTTTCTCCGAAGCGCCGGCGTAGTTGGCTTACTTCCAAGAGTGACTCCTCTGATGACACAGGACGAGACCAGACGCTGGGATGTAGAAGAATATGCAGTCACCAAACCTTAGAATACACATTTGTACGACTGGTAATAATTATCTATGTTGCCATTTTTTAACCTACAACTTGTATCGATGTTTATTATATCTTTAAAATTAGGCTATTAGCGTTTCTACTTGTTATTATTATTGGAGAAAATAACACATCTTAAAGTGTCAAGTGTCAAGTCAAGCGTTAGTTTACCAAGTTAATAGAAAAATGAATAATAATAATTGGGATAAATGTCATGACATTTCTTGTCGTGTTCGGAGATATTTGATAAATATTGTGAAAGAAAAGTGTCATCCCACTCTTCAAGATTACTGATAGAACAATATTCTACAGGTGTTTCGTCAATACGGCCACGGTTATATTTAGTAAGCATTAACGCGCAACCTGGACGTGCTTGAGCAAATAGTTAGGAAGCCCAAAAATTGTGAATCATACGTAAGACGTGCGTTAATGCAGGCAACAGCGACTAGCGGTTGAACATAAACCCTGGTCGTTTTTATCAATCGCTCAAACTTATTTTATGTATCATTTTGTAGGATATGAACATTAAATTAAGAAAAAACCTCTCTCACGTTCAGCCGCATGTGATGGATATTATTGTGATCGGGATAATTTGTGGTCGGTTGGCAAACGAAAATCCGTTGGCAAAGTTCTGTACTGATTTATGTGATGTTTAGTACACATATGGATATTAGTCAAGGAGTGGTTGTTTTGACTTTAAATCATATTATGAGCTAAATATATAGCGTGTTTAAAAATATAAAGTTAGAGCTAACAACATTAAATAACGTCCGTAACTTCCGTGAACCGTAAAACTTTCGTGAGACATTTCACTATACTACTTATAAAAACAGCTCAACTCACGTGTAAATCGGTGGCTGTACCGACTAGTTACGAACCCATCGTAGGCTCTTCTTCAGAGTGAATGAGATTGGTACTATAGCTCGTCGATACCGACACCGGTTTACACGTGAGTTGAGCCGTGTTTATAAGTAGAGATTACGCACTTCTATTTGGCGCATATATAAAATGTTTCTTAGCTATCAACATAAAATAATTCTACTGTATTCTTGTTAAATTCATACAAAATACAAGGATAAAGACACAAGGATAATTTCTACGACCTTTGCAGCATCTGAAATCATATGTAATTTTCAAGGAAAATACGTAGAGAATTCTCGTTAAAGTCAAAAGTCTTTCTGTGTTCCTTGACACGTTCAAATAAATCCAAGGGCATACAGAAAGCGACGCGACATCGATATAAGGTGACAAGATATTTATTGCATATTATAAAAAAATAAAAAAACTAAATGTCAACATTACGAAATTGGTATTGTTTATGATGAGTTAAAATTCTTTATTTACATTCTATTCATTATATATTAATAAAAAAAAATATTTATTCCTCCACAAAAAGTATAAAAATGTGTTCATTTAAAAATACGTCACAAAACGTCTCATTTTTAAATTAACTAACCTTACTCAATGTTTAATTTCAATTTTATTTAATCATAATAATCTTTACTGAGTTCAGAAGATAAATAATCTACGTTTTAGAGCTTAATAACGTTCCCAAAATTTATTTACATCTGGTCGTTGGAACCGTTTCGAAATTTCCTTTCAATAACAATTAACTAAAACATTAATAGAATTACTGAGAACCAATGCACCGAGTTATTTGAGTGTTGCCCCCACGCGAATATACTAAAACCGTATTATTACGTAAAGTAATAATCTTAAATTAGTACGACCTATATTGCGATGTTATGCAATATATCTCCGCATTCACTGGGTCATGTACGTTCGTAAAGTTAACGCAGATGCGCGCGTAGGCGTTGATTGTAAGAGATTTTTTACAGGTTAACTATCGCTCACTTCCGTTACAATATTTTGTACTTTTTAATTGGGAGAAGAAAAAAAACTTTATTGGGTCTTAAAACTCTTATTCGTAACAACTCCAATTTAGCTGTCACTTGTAACCTTTGTTAAAAACCATGGTCTTTTCTTAAATAATTGTATGTTTTAATAACAATTTATGTTGTTGATGATTTAGGCCTGAGATTATAGAAAAACCTAGGCTAGGCTAGAAAAGGCTAGGCTACAAAGGTAGAGGAAGACCGAAGGTGTAGATGGATTGTATGAAAGAGGATATGCGCAAGTGTGTGAGTTCAGATACGAAGGCTGACAGAAATTTATGGAAGAGTACTACATACTGTGCCGGCCTTCGTAGGAAAAAGGGCATTTTGATGATTATAGATGTCGTATGATTAATAAAATACTTAAAATGTTGTATGATACGGTATACAATATAAAGAGATGAGCCATCGGGTAAATTGCAAATCTTAAAAATTACGCTGCGCGTATGAACAAAGAATTTTACTAAGCAAAGAGGTTATGTGTTCATAAAATACTTCTTGTTCATGTCTATTGAAACGTTGTTCTCTCAATTCCCAATTTGTAAGTGTTGCTCGTTTATTTAAGTAAATCGATAATTCCGATGTAATCGCGCCGTCGGGTCATCGACCTTTTCCTCTGGTTGCGGTCATTTTAACTGTTGTTATTGGGAACCTGAACAGGCAAGAAAGTTACATACGTAATATTTTTTAGTTGTGAAATCTCAGTGGTTTTCAGAACTGATTAAGTTTAAAGAATTTTGTTAGCATTATTGTAAAAGTCCAGAAAACCATGTAATAGGATCGTAAAGCATTTTATAAAGCATATTATACACATGCAGTTTCGGACTGTTGTGTGTAGTTTACTGTAGTACAGTAAATACTGACTAGATATTTTCGTCAGTCCTACTCACTCAGTACTGAAATGTTATTACAATTATATCTTTCGTAGGTAACTGAAAAATAGAGATATTATAGAATACTGTACATTCCGAAATTCTATTTGAAACGTGTAGCTCGGCTTCTTTGTATTGCAATGTTTGTATTTACGTCGTGTTAAATCCGTACATTTGTTGCGAAACTAATCTTATACATAGGACTAATTAAATACTCTATATGTATCCAATATCATCATCATCATCAGCTCACTATATGTCCCCACCCCGGGGCTCAGAGCCTACCCTAATATTAAGGGTGACTAGGCCATTAAACATATTATCATCAGCATCAACCTACCCTTTTCTCTATGAAGGGTCGGCACACTATGTACTAGTATTCCATACATCTCTGTCAGCAGTCATTTCTGAACTCACACACTTCTTACGCATATCCTCTTTCACGCAATCCATCCACACCACATCGATATGTTTCGATTTTCGACTCCTTGATTTATCTATATATGAATATAAGGCTTATATAAAAAAGCTCGATTAAATAAGCTCTGAGACGTAAAGTTTTATTTGTTTATTTTATAAATATAGATACGTTTATGAATAAGACATGTTGGTACGTGTGTGACCATTTCCGAAAAACAATAGAACGTAGAATTGATTATTAGACATTAATTAAAACGTCGTAAGTAAATTAACTATTGACTTGAGTATATTATTCAAACGATACTAGAAATGCATATAAATGTACTGTCTATGGTAATATTATGTAAAGTCCATTCGCTTCAATCTATTTATATACAACAACCGTACAGCGCGCCGCATCCAAGATATAAAACTTTTATCTCCCATCGACGTGAGAATTAATGGTCTATGACAGAATGAGGTCGTAAGCTTCCATATCATCCTTTTTATTACTATAAAATTCTCTCCAAGTCTTAGGTACTCTGTGCAAGCAGTTCTTATCGAAGATTCGAATATGTAAATCGTTTAGAGCGGACATTTTTTTTTAATTATGCTGTGCGGACGGCAGGAAGTCGTTGGATGCGGAAGGCGGAGGACCGCATACTGTGGAAGGCATTGGGAAAGGCCTATGT
>JAODUI010000016.1:3309865-3329270 GCA_027563995.1 Papilio gigon | reverse complement strand
GGACCGCATACTGTGGAAGGTATTGGGAAAGGCCTATGTCCAACAGTGGGCAGACAAGGGCTGTTGATGATGATGATAATGGCGTGTTAAACTGGACTTACTACCTATTAGTAATAAATGTATTACTATTTAATATATAATGTCCCATAAAACATTCTTTACGGAAAAAGAAATTCCAGGGCAAACGAAAAGTGCAGGTGAGCTCTCTCTTCCTAAGTCGTATGTTGGACACAAAAACTATTTTAGAACATACCTGAGTCTAAATGTATAATAAGATAATTAGGGTTAACATCGCGCCTGGTTTTAGTTCCTGTATACAAAAATACCGTTAGAAACTTGCATTTCAAAAGTGGAGAAGGATAAAGGAAGTCGTTAACCATCAAATTAAGTCTTTTCACCGCACCGGAAATTAATAATTTCTCTTTTAGATAAGCTAATAAAATTTCTAAAGATAAATCTTTGAAATTTACTTGATGTTCCAAAAATTACGTCATTACCGACCTTTTATCTATATGTAGAGAACCAAAATTCAAAATTAAAGTAAATAGACAGTGGTTTATAAATTTGTTGGACAATTTTTGTGTTTATTTAAAAAGTTATTGATTTATATGACTCCGCAAATAAGGTTGTTGAAATCGAAATAACAAAGCGGTAGCTATAAATTAACATTCCTGGAGTATTTTCATTTTTAACTGCAGGGTCATGGTGAGAGCGCTCTTATTTTATCCCCATGGAATTTTCACAAGGACGCGGTGTGGTAAACAATAATAAAATTCGACGGTACACCAATCAATCACGGCCGTAACAATTCGACAATGAAGTTGTAAATTATATCGACCGCATCCGGTTGCTTTTCGTAGTATAACCACGAAAATCGGGCGCCGCTAATTCATCCATTGCAATAGTTTATTTTAACAAAGCAAACCAGGTCAAGAAAATCAAAACGGCGTTGGAAAAGTAGATGGTATAACCTTCACCGAGAGATCTGTGTGAAAAATGATAGCGTTCGTACCGACGGACATGTGGCTTTTGTTACAGCATTCTGTCCTTATGACATGTGAAAATAAGAGCGACAATAGGTTACATAGTGTTACGAAACGTGAGGAGAACATTGCAAAGATAATTACCGAACAGATGTGCCACTGCGGCCCCAATACACGCTAACCGTTCGCCGCGTAATTAAGACGTTTCCAGGGAGTCGTCGATCCATGTCACTAGAGACGAAAAGTAACGTTTTCGCGCGAACTCGCGATGATTTTGTATAATTAATATCGTTGGTAACGTTCGTCGAAAGCGAAAGCGGTACGATGTGCTTTTCGAAAATTGGGGTGTGTCGAGTGACCCAGTGGAGCGAATGTTGGAAGTGAGCCCAAAACGTGCGACGTTTTCCTAAAACTCAATTTACGTTTACCACGTACTGAATCTCGAGTAGATTGTGAAGGGCGGGTTTATACTCGTACTAGGTTACTAACAATGTTGTGGTTAATGACGTCTCGCTTTCTTGACTCCATTGTACTTGCATTTGTTTCAACAAAATGGTTCCTTGGTCCCTTATACACTGATGAAACATTTCAAAATACGTTACTGTTGGTGAAATGATTTGAAAAATAAATGCATAATTAAATGTTTACAACTTTTACTAACTACAATAAAACTTTATTAAGTTTCTATAAATTTTCGATAAAATCGTTCAGAATTTATTACATATCACATGAGAGATAAAAAAAAACAGTCACTTATTTACGAAAACGGATAGATTGTTTTCTCGTCTTCGCAAAGTATAAACACATAATAAATTTATTAGTAGTTAAGTACAGGTCTACATACATACAGGTCTACTTACATAGGTATGTAGAAATTATTTTCGGATGCAAGTTATATCGGACGCTATACTAAATTTCGCGTGAAACTTAATTTTCTTTCATGACTACTAATTTAGTTTTCCAAGTATTCATATAAACTGAAAAGTCGGTAATTTTTTTTAATATTTCACATGACACGCGTCAACACATTAGCTGCATCCTTTACATTGGTATTTTGCGAAATAATTATCATTACTAATTGTTATTTTTCAACGAAGACAGACTGACACTCATAATTACAAGCTAATGCAGATTTTAGTCGGAATCCAAAAAAATAAAAAATCGTTTTTTTTTTTAAATCTTCCAATGTACTAACAGGCGTAAATTTGTACAATGACGGCTTGTCAACAAACAACAATAAGTAGGCAAGATCAAATTTGAATTATTAGCTTCTATTAAAAAAAAAAATGAGACACCTAATAGTTTGGGAATTCATTTAATTATTTGTATGTAGTAGTTGGAGATTACCGTATTTTTTAATGAAGTACTCAACACTTTATGCTTAATCACTTTATTTAATTATAATTACAATAGAGATAATAGAAAAACACTGTGGTGCACGATGGCTGACAAACACGAACAGGGGGCAAGGCAGAGTGCAGCTTGAAGTTGCAAAGATAATCATAGATGACATAAACCTTATTCTCTAGATTAGTAATTTTTTATCAATTCATGTTTTTTTTTTAATTTTATTTATTGTTAATAATTTATTTGCATCTCTTATTTTATTTTAATATTTATCAACATTGAATACTTATTATATTAGTATCAAGTCCATTGATAATTTAATTAAATAACTATTCTATAGCAAACATCAAACGCGCGTTAACACGGTTCTAGGAAATATCTGCGCCTTAAACAAACGTGTACAGCGGATTTCATTCTAATTAGCGGAGGTAGGTAAACAAATAGTGTAATAGTGTAAACGGTCAGTTTTCACGATAACGCACACGTGTGCGTTACGTAAGCGTTAGTCGCGTGAACGTTACGTCTATTTAACAATAGTTTGATGCGAATCAAACAATCAAAAGCTCAATGTATTCCTGTTTACATTTAATTAACATGATTAAAGGTAAGAATAACAGAGCAATTTTATTTTCAGGTAAATTGATTAAGGTCGTTGTATGCGGAAGGTTGTCCAGGGACAGACAAAGAGTGATGATGTAATTGAGTATGTGTGTATGAATGTGTATATGGTCGATTAAAAAGTAAGCAGATAACCGACATTTTTTACCACCTTTCTCACAAAAACATAGGGAGATTGCATCAAGTTTTATTAAAATTAAAATTAACCAGGAGAATACAGTAAAAATACAATAAAGGCAAATATTATTCCGCACGTTCGTTAAAATAAATAAAAGTGTGTACGTGCTTTAAAAAAATCCTTTTTAATAACAAACCAAAGCTAACGGAAGACTGCAAAAAAAACGTAAGCCGCAAAATTATCATCGATAATGCTTACACGCGGACAGAACAGTCAGAGAGGGCAGTACTGCTAAGTATTGATCCATCTCAACGTATACGAACAATAGCAGTATACATGGTCTACTGCTCTACGTTTCTGTCCTGTCCTCGTGTGAACAAGGCGTAACTCCAAAGATAAACAGACGCAACGGAGTGTAAACAAAATGCGAGCGAACGTTTATGCCCTTCGGACGCCAGACTGCGTTTAAACCTCGATTTTTACCAATAAAAAAACAGTTCCGAGAACCGCGACCGCATCCTCGGTTATATCAGTGCTCGAGTATAAAAATCGATAAATAAAAAAAAAGATAACGTCATCGATTCTGCCAATCGATTTTAAAAACTGCTCGGTAAGAACCGTGTTACAACCACCGTATAAGACAACTTTTTAAGTAGTTTATACGAATGAAGACAGATAAACGCCAATTACGCGAAACTCTAATTGAACATAAAAATGTCAAGGTGCCAAATTGAAAAATTGCTCCGAGTCGTAAATTACCAAAGTTAGGTCGCGCCACGAACAACTTGGAATGTTAAGGAAACGCCATCTAAGCACTTCGCGGAAACAATTCATTTTCTTTTAATTATATTCTCAAGAAAATTAAACTTTATACGGTTTCATTTCATTACAAAATTACATTTTCTTAAAGAGACGATTTCAATTATTTAATAAGCTTGAATTTCTAAAACAAAATGACAATTAGGAGAATAGTATTAATGCAATTAATTTATAATGAATTTCAATTAAAAATCGAAACGATTGTAGTGACATCTGTGAATACAAATTTATATTATATACAACTATCCTACTCACATAAGGTCAGAGTATTAACTTTTCGTCCATTAGAAGTCAACACGATTTTATACAGTATGGGCAGTGGAATCACGCCTTAAAATATCAAGCGATACTGCACTCCGATTATGGTTCGAGAAATAATCAAATCATGATAAACAAAAAAGGTCAATTCTTACTACAATCTTTCGGCGAACATCATTTGGACATTTATATTTATGTTCCTTACTTTGATGTTAAAGTAATAAAGATATGGTAATAACAATAATTGTAATAATTTGGTCATGTTTGAATGTGCAAGGAAGTTGTACGCGGCAGGCAAATGGGTCGAAGCCAATATACAGTGTAAAAAACATGCATGCGATTCAGCGAAACATGGATTTAATTTGAAGACTTGTTTACCGCTGGCCACCCGGTTTATTAATAAAGGTTTTTATGGCAAAATTCTGGTGTTAACAGTCTTGTGTTAACAGTCTTACAAGATACAACTATAGAGATGAGAATAGAAAATGTATATGTCCCATCTAGCTATGCGCGAGACTTCTGTCGCTAGGACTTTAGATTATCACTAACGTTACGCTCCTTTTGGACGTAGCGTGATAGTATATAGCCTATAACATTCCTCGATAATTGGACTATCCAACATAAAAAGATTTTCTTATTTCCAACCAGTAGATCCTGAGATCAAACTTCACATTTATAACATTAATATAGATTGCGAAATGGTTTAAAAATCAGTTATATGTAGAAGTTATCGAAGAAGTCCGGTCATCGCGGCAATCGCTGGGACCTTACGGTGACGATGATAATGATGATAATCCAAAATTTGTAAAGGATATAAAACAAAATAGAGCATTATCATTATAGAGTTGAGTTATTTTCTGTTTGAACACATTGATTGTATCATTAAAAGGGGACGCAATGTTTCACTACCTGATGCCTTCGTTCTGGAATCGATGAAAAAGTACTTCGTGTATTTGGATTACTATATAGTTTTTTTTTTCTTTTTAATTCAGGTAAAAAAATAATTAGAAAATTAATAGGCTTTTAGCAGATACATTCTCCAATCTATAAATATAAAAATGAATTGCTGTTCGTTAGTCTCGCTAATACTGGAGAACGGCTTAACGGATTTATCTTATCTTGGTCTTGGAATGTTCGTGGAGGTCCAGGGAATGTTTAAAAGGTGAGAAAAATTAGAAAAACTCCCGTGAAAGCCTTAAAAATAGCCCTTATCCATTTCCCATACAAACGTTTTATTCCGAGGATGAAATGTTTTTTTTTTCTATTTCCTGATAAATTAAAAAATCTGTTTATTTATTGCCTTTAAAGCGAAACATAGTTCGCGGGGTCAGCTAGTATGCTTGTATATTTTAAAACAGATACACATTTTTACAACTTCCGTATTACGTTAGTTGTAATTTAGAATGTACCACAACATTTAAAATATATGACCATGGAATTTAAACGAATCGTGAGTTTTCTTTTTCTAAAGCGTCGCCTGCGAGCATTTGTAATTCATCCCGTGCCAGTAATTGCAGCTCCAATTCCTTTATTAAATTATCGTGGTAAAATCTACGTAGGAAAATTCTACAGTCTAGTTCCCGCGCGGAATTCAAAACAAACTTTGACGACCCTAACTTAATATAAATAAGGAATAATTTACAATACGATACAAGTCGCAATTGTACGGTGAGCGGAGCGGCAAACTACATATTTCCCCACATCCATATCTCGCTAATTCGATCTTAAAGTACTTGTAATAAGGGATGGAATGGTATGCACATTTTGGGATGTAGGGCTACAGTACATATACTATAATGTTATACGTTTCCAGCTTTGTCGGACAGCCGGGAGCAACGTCTAATTACCGCGGGAAACCTTCCGTGAATATCGGGAATAGGGACGTCCCTACACAAACAAACATCGAAAGACCTTTAATTAGTTTCTATCGAAAAAGTCTGTCTTAATTGTCCACGATTTCCCGTGAAGAACAAGATAAAAACTTTTTTAATAAACCATAAGAACTATAAAAATATTGACAACCAATCATGTAAATCCCTAATAGTAAGGAATTAATGAAAAAGAAAACGAAACTAATTTAGGTCAAAATAATTGAAACAATTTTTATATGAAGGGGGCAATCGAGCAGCTGAATCAGAAGGTGATCATCGACGCCCAATGATATCCGGAATACCAGAGAATCCTCAGACGCGTTGCCAGTCTTGGAGAAAGAGGTATGCTCGCTTCTAGAACACTAAGTCGTACTGGTTTGGAAACATCGACGAAGATAGATCATTCCACAACGAGGCTGAACGCGGCAAGCATTGATACTAAGGTTATTTTATCGACGACAACATTTCTACATCACTACACATTATAGGTCACTGGATCTTATACCTACACGTTGACAGCATAGGGTAGTTTGTAATATGTCTGTTTGTTCAGTGAATGTAAAGTCGCAAGTGGACTTATATTGCTTTGTAGAACCAAGTACGTATTGGATTGGCTTGTTTTTAAATAAGAAGACAAAGGCGTTTCACTATTAAAAACAAAATGGTTTGAAGTCGGTACGGTTTGGTAATCATGTAGCATTTTCATATCAAAAAATATCATATTTCAATGCAATAATTATTGAAAGCACAGTTCAAAAAGAAACTTTATATTAATGTTTATTTCTAAAGGGATTTTATTTCGCGACACGCGACGATACGATATAATAAATATTCCATTTATAACCCATTTATGATATATAACATCCGCACAAACAAAACGTCGCGTGTTGTGCTCAAAATGAATTTGTATATTAAGAAACTATCAAACATATCCTAGTCACCTAGCACGTAAAAATGGTCGAGAAACAATCGACGATAGGATCACTCTGAACCGTGTTATAGAAAGCGACTAATAATATAAGGTATGTACCCGTTTCCACTACGACCTGGATCCCCTAGAACATACAGGTCATGGCAAATGTTAGTGGTAAATGGTCTTAACGCTTAATTAATACAGCTTATTCCATACATAGGTAACAGCACAACCAGCTCACCCTTTGTGTCACACGTCAGGTGTTGACAACAATGAGGCTTGCATGGAGATTAATTAACATGGACACCGAGGCTTGATTGCGTGGACTATTTAATATAAATTAAGGTTGGATATTTAATTATTATAATTGAATAATTAACTTACGCCACATACTAAAATGACATTGTTTTGTTTTTCGTCATGTACACAGTTCGAGAGGCAATCGGATGCGAAAGGAATACTGTGAAAGTTTGGGGAAAACATGTCCAGCAGTGGACAGATTTCATACAAAGTCTAAGTCCTGTAAGTGGTCATTGTTTTACACTGGACATCCGGGCTATTAATGTAATAGTATTATAGTAATACTGCTCTATTACTGATATGTTTACTTTTATTTTTTTTTTAATTGTATAATCCAAGTTGGTCTGATGTTATCTTTAATGAATTATGTACATCTTAAATTGAGATGTCATTATTTAAAATGAGTGTATTTGTTAACGTACGTATAGACGCACGCTGGCTACAAATAATCATGATAAATTGAACCATTACAAGATAAAATCTTTCGTTCCTCATAAGTCGAAACAGGTTGGATACACACTCGGTTCAAACATTATCATATCAATATGCATCATTCTAAAATATTATTAATTAAGAAAAAAAAGATGTATTCATAATTAAATTTAAAACGTTCACTTAAATATATTTTATAACTTACTAACTGTCTTACTTCAGACGAATTAATCACGAAGACTTAAAAAATGGTACCTGAAACAAAAAAAAATACAATTTATTAAGCAAATAGAATTTCTTATGGTTCATAATCTAAATAAATGTTAATCTTGTCAGTCTTTAGCTTTGTGTGTACCGAACTTTATTATCCGAGCGTCGGATAAATCTACTTTGACTTTCTAACATGACTCTTTGAATTATTAATATTAAGGTCGTTTCCTTCTTTAGCCGGTCCCGAGACGACCAGTAATTTTGCGCTCGACTTACTGCTTAATATCTATATATTTACACACGTGATATACAACGAATTAAGATAGCTTGAACTCGATATGAAACATCTTATAAATTGGTAATTGATATATTCATTTGTGATCTTCCATCACCTCAGTATCCGACCCCACTGACGGGCTCGGAGGTCACCCTACTATTAAGGGTGATCAGGTCACAGTCAACTACACTATTCCATTGCGGGTTAAGGTCGCACATATCTTTCAATTACTTCGTAGATATGTGCAGCATCACGATATGTCCTTCACCGTAAGAACATCAACATCAAATATATAATTCGAAAAACACATTGGTACATAGTGGTGATGGAACTGGACTATGTTGAGTTCGGTCCGGTCAAGCGCTTAACAAGTGCGCATCTGATGCTGTTTTATTTTTTAGATTTGATATACATTTGAAATAATAAATGAAGAGCAATCTTCCACGGCAGCAAAGAAATAAAACCATTTCATCCAATTTTAAAACTATACTTTTTTTTTAAACATGTAATTATCAGTTAGTATTTCTTTAGAACTCTAAACGGATGTTTTACTCCATTTAATATTATCTAAGTTTCAACGTTATCCAAATTACTCACAGGGCAAAGTTAGCGAGAGATCTGATGGCGGAAATCGCTTTTTGATGTACTAAGTCGTTAAGCTAAATCTAAAAATAGCTTTTAAATGACCATACATACTATTTGTTTATGGTTGAACATGACATACAAAATTAAACTGAGTTACGCATTTAACTTAACAAAAAAAATAAAAGATTCGAATCTATTTTTTTGTCGGTTTTTTTTTCTATTCTATTCTATTCTATTCTATTCACTGTCGGTTTCTATTAATATTGACACAAAAGCCTAAATAGACTCATTTATGTTAAAATGTAACTCTAGATTGAATCTGGAAGAAAGACCCGACGTAACAGTCTAGAATACCTAATTGCATATATGCTTTTGTGTAAAAAAATATCTTTCAAAACGTATTCTATGAAAAGGTGAACGGGTCAAATATAAAATTTAAAACATTATTCTTCGAATGTGATTTTCCTCTAAAATTCGATGTAAAACCTCACCTAAGCGCCTGCCAACTTTGAATTACGACCAATCGTTGTCGGACTTTCGCGGAACATTGTTACCGTCCATTGTACAGATATAAATATGTATATATATATCAACATAATATAAATACATAGACGTTGATTGATTATGCCAAATGACGCATAGATTCTTTGTAATTTCATAGAACAATTCAAGATTTATTTGGCACCCATTTATCTGATGTCACCTCTTGATTATACTAGAATCAATTGTGGATTTGAATCTAGCATTTAATGCGTAGCATACTGTAAGATGGGAAGACGGAAGCGGTCGATACTCTGATCCCACCGCTCGTCTAAAAAAAAGTCATCAGTGTTGATATTATATGAAAAATCTACATTTAAAGAATGTAACTGAAACGACTCTGAGTACGATAGATTTGGTTCTCGCGTTTCACAAATATTTATCATAAAATTATTAAAGTACAACCGTTTTAATTGTATACGCCTACAAATTATACGCGATGATGGAAATTACTATCAATAAATTGCAAATGAGTGTAAAATTTTAATCAGCACCAACAAGCGGCCGTATAAATACGATTTGGGTTAATTCATTTGTTATTCAGTACAGTCGCCGAATAAGCAATAATGTGTGATAATACATTTGCATTTATATTAAAAATTACCACTGGCATACAAAAATCAACAATACCAGACATATGTAGATAAAGATGTCGAGAGATCTTAACACGTTCCGGACCAGTATGGTTTTACTATGTCTTTTCATGTCACCATGCGGTCAGGCCTTCCCCAATGCCTTCAGCAGTATCCGTCGGTGAATGAACAAGTTGGTAGTTTACATATTTAAAAATTTCATTAAAGTAATCATGGTTATTGTGTAATATAATATCTACCAGAGACAATGAAATTACTTCACCTATCGTATAATCTTTTGTACAAACAATAAACAGTGTACGCGCAGATGTAATCAGTAATGCCATAGAACTGGTGGTTAGAAAGTGTAATGGTATCCGGCGAGCTGGGCTCTCCATTAACTGAGCTAATTGGTTACACATGTGAAGAGAGCGTGACAACGTTTATAGTTGGACAGCAACACTCACTACGGAATATGTATCAGAGAAACATAAATCATTCATATAATTGTCATTAAAAAACAATAAAACCTTTATGGTAGAAATCAATCATCATCATCAACCTACCCTTCTACTTCTCGCTGCGGAGCGTTGGGAGAAAATATACTTTTCCATACATCACTGCTAGCCGTCATATCTGAATTCACACTTTCACACAATCCATCCACACCCTCTTTACTCTTCCTTTGTAGCCACCCACATTCAATCTCATTACCTTCTTGTTTATGTGCTCATCATCTCTTTGCAAGTATGAAGTCAGATGTGTAATTTTAAAAAAGGAATTCGAAAAATTGCCAAGTATTACTTGATCAAAACCTTATTAACAAACACCAAAAAACTTCTAAACTGTGTGGAAAACTACTATTAAATAAAACAATGCTCTAAGTCGGTCAACCAAGAACGAACACACAAAGCCCGCAACAAACATAACCCTTCAGTCAGTTGAGTAAAGTGAACTAGTTAATATAATATTATTACGGTCTATCAAACATTTGAGTGAACTCAGACATTGATCTAGTAATTAGGGCTGTTTAGTTTTGCTTACTTTTCCAAACACGACCCAGATCTGATCGATACGCAAAAAACTGACGGCTTAATGCGTCAATATTGTTTGAATATGATTACAAGATTAAAGTGTTATTTTTTGCGAACACCAAATGTTTACATTCGTTTTATATTCGGATTTAGTTCTTGTAACTATCGAAGGTAAAAAAAACTATTTTTTTTGATATAACAAACATTCAAATAGCTACAAAATAATTGTCATAAGCATTACTGACATTAAAAGGCTTTTTAAGCTATGGAAAATCAAAACTAAAACAACCGGGTTACAATTTATTTCCGTGTTTACTCGCACGCGCGCCAGTGACACAAAAATGCTGCCAAAACAAGAAAACAAGTAATATCATAAAAGGAGGGATTAACATAAAAATTACACGAATGAAATACAATCGAAACTTGCAAAGTATGACGAGATGACATCTGAGTGTCTCGGAGAATGTGCACATGTAACTCGAAGATGGTCGACAAGTAGGTCAAAACATTATTTATAGTTCGTACGTCACCATACGCTGCGACGTAACGAATTGAGAACTGAGGCGAGGTCCGTTGCCGGTGCCCGACTCTGTTGCTAACAGACTATCAGGTAACACGCATATGCACCCGAAACACTTCAATGCACAAAGAGGACCGTATCAGTATAAACTACGACGGACAATTGGCAAACATCAAATTCACAAACGACTTAAAACGATTCCCGATCAAACCGTCAACATTTCTAACTTATCTTTGTAACTATCATGTCTCTAGAATCGTTTCAAAAGAATATTATTTATTTAATTTTATTTAAAAACATTTATCTTACACTTCCCAGTAGCAAAACTCAGCACACGAAGCTTTGCGTCAACGGTTAAATCTATTAAGTTAGTCATTTGAATGACGTAAGCATAAATGAGAGAACGGTAGCAAGAAATTCAGTACATTAGTTTCTTACGATTTAGAAGTTTACATGATTGTTAGGTATGCTTTACTTTCTTTGCTTCAATAATTAATTACTAATGCAGTATCATAGTCAGTAAGAGTGACATCACATGAGAGAAATCATTTCTACAAAGCGCCATGACCATGTGGATGCTATGAATTACCGATCAAATGGTCGAGAGTTCGAGTCCCGCCATTTGAATATTGTGGAGTGGTAATAAAAATATTAATGAATTAATAAAAATCTACCGATATTAAAAAAAAAATTGTAACTTGTTATATTGGAACACTAAAGAAGATTACAGAAATAAATTAAGGATTATTATGTATTTAATTAGTTAGGATATTCGAAAGTTAATTCACATCTGTCATGTATTCAGTCAATATAAGAAACCATTAAACATGAAAAAGTACACTGGGAACTGCAATCATCAGATCGGCGTAACTTTCATTTCAATGATTTGTTACTGACTCCAGTGTACATAATAAATCATGTGATATTTATTTTATTTACTTGAAAATTACCAAAGCGTTTCGAAATAACAAACATGAAATAAAACAAGCATACACAGCCGTATTTCTCCAGCTGAGCCAATAAATAAATTCGTGACATGAACATTCAAAAGTCTGACCTCTTTTAGTCAGTTAATCTTGATTTAGACATGCCTAAAAGATTTAACTACCGCCTTAGCTGACAGCCGCGAACGCGAATCGAAACCGAAGTGAAACCTCTATAACTTGCCGAAGTTTTAATTGGTCACCACGGAACTGCGTTAGTTCGTTCCTTGTATATTAACTATACTTAATCTAAACGATGACAAACCACTTACGACTTCAATTTCGTGTACCAACACTGTTGAACTATGCGTTGTGAACGGACTACAGTAACAACCCCTGTAACACTTACGTTACTCCATACAACGCGAGATATCCCACATCATATATTGCAATGATTTGTACAGTTCATAATTAGTTTCGGGCGTGTTTCAATTGTTTTATTATACAATTAAATAATTTGATTTAATTGGTGTATTAAAAGGTTTAGAAATTATATCTTTATAATTTTTCTATAACGCGAAACCAATCTACTGTATAATAGAGGGGATTAGTGAACATTCTTTCCAATTTCGCTTCGCTTAGCTTTCGTATCGCATTCGCGGCAGTATGATACAATCATGAAAACATATTCCGTTAACGGTTTAACGAAATATGTTGAGTAGATAATAAATAACAACCTACACAGGGACACCGTTAAAGCGAGTTACTTATTATAAACAAAAAGTGAACACAGTAAGCGTGGGTTTCCATGGACAAGACAATTGTGTAAAAACATACTTTGGTTCTGATTCTGTTTCGAGAACAGAGGATAACTAAAATGAGACACTTTTACAATATTGGCAATATTAAAAAAACTAACTTTCGACTTTACAAGCGTACAAATAAATTGATTTACGATTGTGTGATACTTTGTTTGTGTTCGCGGTTCAGTTGGAACGTATCCAGTCAATAAATTATAATTGTGTAATTTTTATTGACCACATCAAAACATCGTTTTTTTTGTACGGTTTTATTAACTTTTATCTAATTATTGCTTTCATTTCATATAGACTCTGATCATCATCACCCTCTGTCTTAGTTGAACATAGGCAATCTATAAAGCCTTTCACAGTATGCGTCACACTAAGTCGTCAGTCCATCCAGAGGAACGGCGCCATTCGCTCATGGGGCCCAGCAGTGGCCTCCATTCCTGGATTTTCCCACCTTACCTGGCGTCGCTGGCTCGACATCAATACGATGTATTTTTAAAAAAGGGGATCTATGAAGCGAAGACAATTTATTATTTACAATAAACTATAAATAAATATTTCATGATTTTTTTTTAAAGAAATTTTCCCTTTATTCTTTATAAACACATAAATTATGTGAAGAATGGACTACCTTTTTGTTAGGACAAATCCAGCCGTAAATTTACTATCGACTAGGACGTTATTGTCACTATATTTTTTTAACTTAATTCGTAACATATCTATGACTGATTTTTTTATACGTGATGGGGACAAACGTGCGAGATCACAAGGCCAATCATCGACGCCTAACATCTTCAATACTAGAGGAACATAGATGCGTTGCCCTTTGAGAGAGGTACGCTCGCTTCTTGAAGGACCTCAAGTCGTATTGGGTATAAGAAAGAAAGAGATGGAAGAGCTTTTACAATGTAAAGGTCTACGGTATACAAAGCCGAGCAAAAATTCGTTTATTATGGACCGACTTACTAGTTTAGAATAAGCGGTTCGATTCATTAAATCGTGCTCGTCCGTGTTCCGTTTATTATCAGTTTTTTTTCAAACATAAAGGGGTTTAACTTTGTTAGAGAGTTACGTTTGTCCACGCCACCGAGTGTAATGTAGACCCACCTTACATCAACAGCTGACGTAAGCATTGCATTGTATCCCCGCGCGCGCACTTTCGTTTTCTGGATGAAAGTGAATTATCTTCCTTATTGTCAGCGCTTTGACACACTTTCTTGTTAACGGAAGTTTACACTTTGATTACTTTTACAAATATGAATATATCAAAGAGAACTTTTAAAGCTGTTTGGTAGATAACTTTGTGGCGGACATAGCGCCTGACTGTTAAATAGATTTTTTTTACATAAAATTTTAGCAGATAATAAAAAATACAATGCATGACAAAAATGTTTATATATTTAAACCTACAAGTCGTGCATTATCCATTTTCTTTGCGTTTTCTTTCCTTAAACATAACGATAAGTATTTTAATCTAGAACTTTCGAACATTACGTTATTTATAATATTTTTAATCATCATCATCATCAGCCACATGTCGCCCACTGAGCGTAGACTTTCCACAAAGATCGGTTTTCGGCTGCTCTCATACAGAATACTTATGCAATCTTTACCAGATCATCGGTCCATCATGCTGGAGTCCTACCCCCTACCTACATTTTTAATAGTTAACATAATTTAATAACTATACATATAAATATATCTTAATAAATCTAAAAGTCACCCGAGTGATTACATTTAATAACTTAGAAATCCAAGACCTTGAGTGTGTCCGTTGTCATACAAGTCATAGGTACGTGTCAGGAAGCATGTGTACCCAATCGGACGAAGTTTCACAACTATAGGATTTAGGACGACCGAAGCCGCGTGCATCAATATGTAAGCGTGTCGAAATTATTACGTTTCGTATTTACGTCATTTGATGAATTTACATTGGCATTTATATGGTAATTCAAATAACCCACCATTACTCGAAGCAGTTTCACATGAAAATAACATCGCAGAAAATTGGATAAAAACGAGAGTAATCTACCAACAGAGTAAATCATAATTACCTGTATAATTTAATCTTTTCAATATAATAATCCCAAATATAAGTATTAACTATTTTTTTTTTGTAAAAAGCTTGTTTAATATTCGGACAACCCTAACACACTGAAGCATATCAAAATCATTTTTATTACATTTTCCCAAGCAAGTTATTCCGGGACACGCATTATTTTCCACGTACGAAAAACCCAAAAATAATGATTAACATCAATCGACAACCCTAACGAATTTCCTCATAATTAAAAAACCGTGCAGTTACAATCATGAGTATAGGTCTGCGACTTAGTTCACATTTCTTAAAGTAAATATTCTGTAAGGGAGATTATTTAAGGACGAGTTCGGAAGTGATGATTGACAACCCTACAAGTATTGCCGCATCGAACGCAATCGGTAGAGCACGCGGCACGCTATCTCCTAACCCTGTCCGAAAAAGCCGACCCACATAAGGCCGTGGCCGTAACACATTACGCCAGCGTGGGGAGGGTTGCACCACGGCTGGCTTCAGTCGAAACCGCGGAGTCGCGTCGCGTTGCCGCGAACCTTCCGAGCCGCAACCAAATAGAACGTCCGTTACATTTGAATTTATTTTTAACATTATTTTTTTTTAATGTTCTAAATTCAAAAAAAAACATTTTTATGTTCCTAATTCAAAATTTTACAAATCATTTTATAATTTCATTATTGTATTGTGTTTAAACAATTATTTTTGGTGGGAAAATTAAAAGTGAATTTATTCATTAATAAACAATAAGGACTAAACAAGTTTCCACAAATTCTTAAAAAAAAATATTTTAACAGTACTTTTTATTCAAGTAAGATTGAACTTCGAATGTTTTTTTTTTACAAAAATTCAACTCTCACAAACATCTTGATACAAAAACATATCGTTAAAAGCTATGGTATTCAATAATGAGTTAGTTAAGGTTCGTCTCAATAACTACATAATGATTATGTACAAGATTAGATAACAGTGTAAAACTATACTAACCACTTATATATTTACAAGAATCTTTAAATACATACGATAAACAATTATAAATTGTATTAAAAAGTATTCAAAATATTTACGTAATTAAAGCAATAAAAAGACTGTCAATCGACAGTCTTTTTGTTGAAATATAATTTAAAAAATACCTTAGTCATCTCCAGCGTTAAAGTCAGTGACATCGTATAATATATATGAAATTACAAGTTTTTGAAAGTGTTGTGTCATAGTGATTATATACGAATTTAAAACTCGAATGAATAACAAATTAGTAATAAATAGATAGTGTCGAGTGTTCTACAGTGAGTGTCAGCGGTGGACCACAGCCATGAAAGTAAGTCATCATCAGTCTTTATCTGAACAACTGGACATTAAACGGTGTACATAGTGAATATTAACAGGTTTAATTCTATTAAAAAGAAATCTACGGAAATAAAACAATAACACACTTCTTTTAATGGTTATAAAAGGTGACAATTTCGCTTAAAAACATCCATACAAAAAAGTTTTCAAAAAGAAAATACCTTAAAGTAAAAAGAAAAAGTTAATTCTATAATAAACAGAAGAAGAATTCTAATAAACATTAGATATATTAGTCCATTGGCAAACATCATTTCAAATTAGGCGTCGCATATTTGCACATGTCAAGGTCGCTGAATACTGTGCTCTCAAACCGGTGGTTAGTACCGCTAGATTATATAACAGTGACGAAATCACTAATTAGATACCAACTAACGATCTATTGCTACTTGATCTAACAATACAAATAAATAACAAAAGAAATACGATAATACATTATTTTGTTTCACCATCCAACAATTGAAAACATAACGAAACTGCATCTAAGCGCCAATAGCGTAATGGTTAGTTACGGACTACCGATCTAGCGGTCGTGTTCAATCCCACCATTCGACTATTGTCGTGAACCATAATTTACCTCAATGGTATGGCTACAAGAGATATTATTAAAATAACAAAAATCTACTAATATTTTAATAAAAAAGGCAATTTAAGTGAACGTCAATTAAAATGAATTATGAGCACATCTATTATTTTAAATCATCATCATCATCAGCTCGTGTCTGTACCATTATTTGATCTTCATTATATAACTCTCACTGAGAGATCCAATCCTACCTGTGACCCTTAATTTTTTTTTGTTCTTCGAAAGATACCCTGCCTTCTGGGGGGAAGACAGGGTTATGTAGGATTCGACCTCCTAAAAACCCCCCCGGTGGCCATCGTCGATTGCAACTGATGAGGGTTCCAGGATCTCCGAGGAAAGCATCGGAACCCTCGGCACTATCCTAAGCATGGACAGTCCCACCCAGTGACTCTTAAGTCCCAGTTCCTGATTAGACTTTGTGATTATCATTGAACTTCTTTCAAATACGCGCGATTATATTTATATAGTATTCCTATACTGTTAATTATTATTAGAACATTTTTTATCTTTATTCAACCGCAAGTAACAATTAGTATAAAACCTGTTTTCTAAGTAACTCATTAATTCAAATTTACAAAACCTGTCAAATGCATCTCAACAATTTCTTTGAACAAATCTCGTCATTGATCTTAAATGCAACTCATCTGATGTAATTATCCCGTTCACCACAAAGTTTACATAACATAAAGCATTTAAATCTATTCGTATATGTAAATGGCGAGGACCCCAATTGAACTATGTCAGGCAACAAACATCCGGTATTTACAAACAACATTTATTTCGTTAAGCTATCTGGTAAAAAAATCGATACTGGCTTTAAATACAAAAGAGTTCAATTAAATATTTAATTTGTTTCACAAAAGAATAATTTAGAAAACAAATGAATGTTATTTATTTCATAATACTTATTCTATACTTCTTCTTCTATATCTTGCTGTAAAACTTGAATGGTCTTTTTTTATAAGAGAAGGGGGCAAACGAGTGGCGACATCACAAACGTGGTCGTCGACGCCCATGGACATCCGCAACGCTAGAGGAGCAGATGCCTTGCCGGCCTTTGAGAAAGAGATACGCTCGCTTCTTGAAGGACCCTAAGTCGTACTAGTGAGAACCTAAGTATTTCGTCTGGATGTCCGCTGCAGTGATAGACGTACTGAGATCATCATCTCTCATTCTCTTCTAAAAAAGAAGAATAGATATGTACTAACGCGTCCGTTCGCAATGTTCAACATAAAAGTAATTGTCGCTTTAACGTTTCATACGTATTGGGTCCAGGACGCGGGCACAAATACTACTAGGATGCAGTGTTTTAAAATGAGAAAAACGTCGATCAGAGGACAAAGCAGATTGACGACTAATTGTTATTTTACTATTGTCCCGGTTTCTGTGCTTCTCATTCGTCAATTTGTGAGAAAGGGCAGAGTTCGCGTAGAAGGCATTTTTTTTAAAGTGCAACACCGCGAACGTTTGAAATTGTACATGTATAGAAGTATCACACCAATCAAAACCCACAGATAACATCAAATCACGATTAATTAAAAATAATCTTTAAGAGAGCGTACATTTCTCTTAAAGGCCAGCGACGTATCAGAAATACCTCTGATATTGCTGATTACTAGGGGTGTCAAATAATGTTGGTGACACGCGGCTCATTTTCCCCCTATTCTAACAAAAAATTACGCGATTGGTAAAGCATAGTCAGTCCATTAGCCCCTAATTACTGTTTTGTGACAATTGATTTAATTATGATTCATAAATAATTTATGTTATTTCAATTTTTTTTTTATAAATTCGATGTACGGTTTTTAAAACAAATGACCAAAATACACTGCGTAAAAAATAAATTTAAGAGTGCCGCAACACGCGAACGTATTGACGTGTTGGTAAACAGTAAACACGTTAGCGTGTTAACGTGTTGGTAAACACGCCGGCGGGCTAATATGTAAGTGTTACAGTATGACGAATTTTATAAAATCTCGTTCTATTCTCGCGTTACTACATCGAGATTAGGTTATAAGTTTCTCAACCGATATTTCTCAATTTTTTCCTATGAAGACTGTTGTTGTAATATAGACATGATAATACTTTGAAATTTATATTGTAAACATAGTTTATTTTTACATATTAAAGTGATGTTTAGGAGAGTATCCGGAACGACGAATATGCGGACAGACAGCTAAAAATATTAAAAATGGCTTTTCATGTTTTTTTTATGAAGTCTAAACTAACGCCCTTAGAGCTTAGTGCTCTTTTGTTGTGACGTCACAAGATATATACTGAATGCTTAAATTTTATA
>JAODUI010000016.1:3294148-3309765 GCA_027563995.1 Papilio gigon | reverse complement strand
ATGATATTTGAAATACTTCCGATGGAACCATTATGATTGATTGAAATATAAATGTTACTGGTTATTAATAACTGTGTGTTGTAATAAAAAGAATGTAATATAGCAAAACCGATGTGGCTCGACATCAATACTATGTATTTTTAAACCGAAATACTTAAGGTATATATTCCATTATTGTAAAGAGAGATAAAGTAAGCATAAAAGCACTGAAAGAAACTGGTTCAGACAATCCAACATGCACAAACTTAATAAAAGTCTGAAACATTTTGCTTTGTGAATAACATATGAGATTCGGAGGAGCGTAAAACTCACACAATAAGATTAGAAGAGGTTCGAAGTACGAAGTGTATGTAAAAATGTAATGAAATCGATGCCGCCGGGGACTTTGCTCGTGTGGCCTTGACCTTATAACCTTGAAGCTAGTTTCCTTTCATGCCTAGTGTAAATGTATGCTTATAAAAGTATCTGTACGGATTCAATTGATTTGCGTATCGAAGTGAGTAAACTTGGAACCTTGTTGGTTACGATTTTCACTGAAGGACTCTTGAAAGATGTTAATACTAGAAATTATAGTGTGGTATATTGTAGGATCACAGGATCGGTTACCGTGGAGGAGGTACGTTCAGCAGTGGTGGAGGTTAGGGTGATGATGACATCGTATACGATGTAGATATTTATTAAGAGCCCAGATTAAACTTTAAATATAAACTCAGTGGTCCGCGGAAGCTTCTATAGAGACGTACGGTGACAATTTACAAACTGCCGTATTCAGTCATTGACGAATTGCTAAGTGAAGACTTAGTATGAGAACACGAAGCGAGTTAGCGCTCTCTTGTGGGTCCAAGACGTGATCGCTGGGCCATAGCAATAAGTAAACTTTTAATACAAAGTTTTATACTATTGAGTGTTTATTTCAAACATACAAATTCAACGAATAAACCGTTGAAAATTGAAAAATCCGTCACGGGCTCAGTTCAACTGCAGGCAATTAAACATTGGAACGATCGGTCCGTGCGAGAGTTGCGCAATGTTTGCCTCGTGCAACTGTTACATACTATTTGAACGGATGAATATTTGAAAATGGATCAAATATACAAGTCGTCAATATATAAGGCGACTATGGTTACATTTTATAAACTAAAAAAATATATTTAAACAAGAATGTTTTTTAAGAAGATAATAGCCATTAAAATAAACCCTATATAACGCATTAAATGTGATCATAATTCACGACAGATTATGTTTATTGTCTTACCTCAAAGCTCTTCAGTAACCGCTTCAAATAGACAAATAGAATAAAATAATTTTTAATTTCGCTGCCAAGTATAGCAATATTAATATCTATGAATGTATTTTATAGTTTTATTCCGACACCCACAAACGTCGTTCCATCGATAGGGCTGTGCCCCTTTCGTTTTACATTTACGAGTATTGCTTGAAAGTTTATCGCATCGCATTTAAGTTTAACTGTATTCGGGAACCGCGTCGGTTCCTGAGTGCACCCGGTCGGCGCAGCGAATGCACTCGAGTGCATCTCATTGACGTCATAGCAATGGACGTAGACCCGGTCGACGACTTCGTTACGACTGCTTGCTTATATTGGTTTAATCGCCCTATGAAATTGGCTTTGTTTACTCGCTAACTACAAAAGCTAAACCTTGATAAAATTAAAGTCTAGACATTGTGAAAATTCATCTGAAACATTTCCATATATACAAGACTTTACTTACTTTACTTTAAAATTGTCTAGGTTTTTTTTTTTGAATTAATCCCTTAGTTCATTAACAAGTACATATATAGTAAAACAAGTGCTTAAATCAAAAATATAAGACTATCCCTTTGTAAATAAAATTATCATCCAAGACGATAGTTTTCTAGTTTATAGTATGTAGTAGTAGTTTATACTAGTAGTAGTAGATTAGTAGTTGATCCTTATCTCGTCACATGGGGTCTCCGCTTTATAAAACTTGAAGTGTTTGTCAAAATGAAATTCCTTAAAAAAATAAAACACATTTATAAGTAAAAGTTGGCAACATCTATAATCCAACCTAATACTTAACTAAAGTAAATACGAGTGTAGGCAGAGATGCTGTTGCGGTAACCTCACATGAACTCCCGCGGGCCGAGGTGATCGATCGTTACAATATGGTATCATCAAAATAAACACGTTCCCCGCTCCGCGAGCCGCTCACGTGTGCTATAATTGTAAATTATATTGAACTGCAACTATACGGAAGTATTCATTTATTTAGTTAGGATACGTTAGATTTATTGCTATTATATTTGAAGCGCCAATAGCTTAATGGCTAAGGGACTATCTATGTAGCGGTCGAGGGTTTACCCGCCATTCGACTATTGTCGTATACGATAACCTCGCACAAGCATTGTTAAGATTACGAGAAATATTAGTAAATTGACAAAAATCAACAATTTAATAACAAAAATATGTCGATAGTAACAACAAATATAATACCATACGTAATAAAAACAGGAACCTAACCATACTCGTTTTGTCTCTTAATATCTATAATTTTTTGTTACCTACACATCCTAATGAGCGCTAAGAGAATTCCTTAGTGTAGACGAGAAGTATACTAATGGACTGGTTAAGTAAAATCAAACGAATATTAGAGTGAACAAACTTGTAGAGAACGAATATGTTGTCTAGAAAGGACGTTATGTTTTACTCTAGACGTCCGATACAATTCATGTGGTTATGTGCTCTGTGTAAATCGTAATTACGCAATATTTGCAAACAAGCATGAGTTAAAGCATCACAATAAATCTATTAATATCGGCGCAGTCATAAATTGTTTGGGCTGGCAGCCATTAGTGAGGGAGATTGGTAATTAGGAGATCTTCCGGCAGCGGTTGCAAGAAACAGCTGATTTCATAGAACTCACGTAATTGAGGCTAAGCGCCGCTTTAACAGACTTGCCTACATACAAAGAGCCATGAAACTGCTACGTGTATGTTTCCATTGTTTGAATTCACATATAATTTAGGGCTTTCCATTGCTTTACTCCTGTCTAAACGGATTAATGGAAAAAACGTTTTTTCTTAGGCGTTTTGTACCTCGGAAATCCAGTAACGACAAAATTGGATCAACATCGATTTATAGACATAATTTGAATCCGAGATAAAGCAGTTATGGGAAATTGTAGTAGTTAAAATACAGTAATACGATGTCTATGCACTCCTAGACGCATCACAAAATTAAATAGAAAAAAAAGTTGATCCAAGCACAATTTATGTCGGGCGATAGACGCATTTAGACGGGCTTCCCCGAACTATGTTACACACAGCCGAAATACGGTGACGTGACTACGTGCTAAGTGGAAGATACAAGCGTGCCGTCTTCCTGAAACCCGCCCTCTCCCGACCGGCGGTACTATAAATATGATGCTGTAACACGTCCGCTTCAGTCGTCCAGGAGAGCTCACTGTGAGAACAACGTGCTAAATCCAGAAAACGATCCCGTGTGAACGTGCTCCGAGCGACGTACGCGCTTTTGTCTGTTGACAAAAACAATAATTATTTCGCAATCTCGCGAATCTATCGCGTCTAGGGCGAAAGTGCAACGTGTTACTGTGAAAAACTATTCTGTGCTACAATATGTTGGACAAATCGATTTTTGGCGGTAGTTGGGAGAGCGTGGTAAGTTAATAACTTAGATTAAGACAATTCCCGATTAAGTTACACCATACAAGTGTACGGTAAACTTTATTTACTGTCAGTTTTATTGACTTAGGTCCGGGTTTCAATCGAAGTTGTAAAACACAAATTTAAAATTTTGAATTCGAAGTTTGTTGCCAGTATTTATTTATAACGATTGATATTATAGCTCAAACGGACTATACGTGCTAATTTAATAGCTAGTCAACTTTTATTTTATTCGAACTTCTATTTCCACTCATTATTCAAATAAAAAAGTAAACGTTCCAAATTCAAATTGATTTCAAAAGCCGATTGAATAAAAAAAAACGTGTCTAACATTTCCCATTAAGGCATATAACCAAACATCTATTACGCAAAGCGCAGCTGGTGGTACATAAAAGGCAGTTGCGTAGAAACCGCTGCCATTGAACCTGCGCGCATTGAGGGCCGCTGGGTTATGGGCATGTTCTTTTTGTGTCGGCAGCTCTTGACATTGCCACATCTTTCACGGTTACCGCGCAACACCGTGCGTATAAATCAAACACCAAGGCATCGTCGATGGTTCGGATAACATTTATATTACAATAGATAGACAAATAAACTGTATTTAATTTTATATATTTTATTAATCATATGAAACTTTCTATCGTAACTTATAATTCCAATTTTCCGGACCATTTTTAAAGCGTCATAATCAGTAAAAATAGACTTATGGATTTTTCAATAATTGATGGTTAACAATAATTCTAACTTTTATCCACCAGCTTTTTGACTGTCTATTTACTGAAAAATAAAAAAATACTCAACTAATAAAAAGTATTAAATTTACAGTAAATTATTTATAAACCTTTACGGTTTGAGACCTATTATCGTGTTAGACTGTAAACCAATTGATTTTTTGTTTACAATTTCGGTAATTACAACATATATTAATCCCGTAAGAGACGTATGTAAACCTTGTTATCTTTACACTTCCACAACACCTTGGACGTCAGTTAAAGTTGAGACTGCACAGTTTCCTATCAATCAAATACATTGCTTCCTCATAACTAGTTAAGACTAGTCAACCTTGTTGCGGTGTTAAACGCTACGTAAATCTTTGTAGTAATGGTTCCGTTTCGAAACATAACCGTTATAGTAAAACACAAATAGACAATACTATTTTCATCGTAACATTTTTAATTAAAAAAAAAAACAAATTCACGCCTCTTTGTGCACATCTAAAGATAGTTCTTCGTAAGACTGATTACAGATTAAAAAAAAGTTTTTTCAGATAATGACAGCTAAGCTTTGACATAAGCATTATTCTTATGTAAGAGTGAAAACTTTGTACAAAAACGAGCCCACATAAGTGTCATTTTAATAAAGGTACTCAAAGTAGAAAGTTTATTTGAATGATTCTCAAACATCTGACAATCAGCACTTATATAGCGATAAAATATCAAACACATCACCAAATTAGAAAGCCAACTAAACGTGTATTGCGAATTTCAACATGTATAGCAACAATATTGTCATCTCTGTTTTGTCAAAACGAGTAAGTGAGACAGCAATACATTTAATCCATAGTGTTGAAACCTCATAGCTGTTGCAAAAGTCGCGATCGTCTTTTTACGCCAAATCTCATCCACTTTCACATCTAACACTAGACGACAATGTTTTGTCACGTTCTCCGAGTCTAGTTATTCCGGTTTATGATTTGGAAAGTTAACGTTCGGGCCTGATAAAGATTGATGGTAAGATGACATGGCTCGAGACGAGCGTGGACACTATGATTTCTTTTTTGAAACCGGTTAACAAACTACAAAAATATCAGTGGTTTATACGCTTTGGATCCAACATAGAGGAAGAATGGATTAATATGAAATACTGGCTTTGAATTACTGACATTTTGACGTCTAACAGACGATATGAACATTGTGAAATTGACCTTTCATCTGAGAAATTATTTACCTTCTATTGATCTAGTCATGTAATTATTTCACAATAAAACAATAGTCTAAATATTTCTTTATAATTCACTGTTACTTAAAATGTCAATAATTAGACATGAGCATTCATTAAAAACATTTGACAGTCGACATCAATTGAAACAAATTAGCATCACAAATCAACAACTGAAACTGTATCATTAGTACAACGACCCGAAAAATGTATCGTGTAAGAATTATCAATAATGTCGCAATAAAAAAAGCCGATGAACATTACTCATAGAATTAAGAAAAAATAGCGTGGGTTTGTGATTCATATGAAAAACGTCATCAAAAAGGTTGTTAACCACTAATTGGGGGCTAAATGTAGAATAATCTAGGAATAGACAATTCGTACTTGAACCAATTGAAATAGTATACTCGTATGTCTAGTTGTAACTATAAAATATACGCTATTGGCCTAGGATTCAAATGCGACTTATAAACATAGAAACATATTGCGCCGAGCGAAAATAGTTCACTGTAAACATTATATAAGGCGGTATTTATAGTAATATAATAATGTATATTTTATGATATTGTAACCCTCAGATAGTGAAAACGTTATGTAAATACTGGTAATGATAATGATGTCCTTCGTGACGTGTCCGTCAACGGCGAGCCTTGCTATCTCCGCGAGTGGGATCTCAGGTGACTTGCAAATCCGAACTTAGTTTTAAAGGTCGCCACTGAGGAGGAGTCTACTCTATTTTTAGGGGTGACTAGGCCTTTAAGCCAGTATGTATGTAAAGATATACTTTAATGGCGCAGCAACCCAAAGTAGGCCTTTGCCTCAGGCACAAGAGACCACTAAAAATTTAAATATATAGTTTTATATAAAAAAAATACAGAAATGCTAACAGGTACAAAAATAATACAAATTTAACAC
The DNA here is from genome assembly GCA_027563995.1 of Papilio gigon. Taxonomy (NCBI): domain Eukaryota; kingdom Metazoa; phylum Arthropoda; class Insecta; order Lepidoptera; family Papilionidae; genus Papilio; species Papilio gigon. The sequence continues at coordinate 3,303,249 of JAODUI010000016.1, read as the reverse complement.
AAACTTTTTCATAAAAAAATATTATCACATTTTAAATGAAAGTAGTAAAAGTACATTTGAATAATAGTCGTTTTATCAAAACATTTTCAAAGCGAAGTCTCACTTGGTGGAATCAGGTCGCAAATATTTTGTTTTCAGTTTTCAGTTCCAACGCGGATAAAGTGGCCGAAGTATTGAATCGACATTGACGAATTAATCTTAGTTCTAAACACTTTTTGATTTCACTTTGTATGAATGAGTTGAAATAATATTTACAAATTTATTAACATTAACACTATATACGAATTTTAGAGTTCAAATACAAAATTAGAATGCATTAAAAATAACTAAGCTTGTTTTTATTTCAACTTACATTTGGATAGTTTATTCGGTATTTTCTTCGGTATTTATATTATTCATCTTACTAACATTATGAATGACAAAGTTTGGATGTTTGGATGGATGCTTGTTAGAAGGTATCTTCCGAACCACTTCATGTATCAGCTTAAAACTTGATAGAATGTGGAATAAAGTCTAGGAGAATCCATGGTCTAATATATTTTTAATACACGGACGGAGTCAACTAATAACATAAGTGCATTGAACACGACCGTGCATGCTAAAATATGAACGTAGAAGAAACATCGAGGTGTGCCAGATACGAGCAATAAATAATACGAAATAGAAATCCGTAAACTCTTTAGGTCAGGGCCAATAAACAAATATCATACCATTATCAATGTAAAAACTTATTATTTAATTATTCAACAAAATCGATCAATCAAACTGTATTAAAAATATAATCGGAAACAACAATGAACACATCAGCTGACCATACGTCTCAGTGAGTCTTGGAAACCATACCCTATGTCACGGTTGGTAAGGCCTTTTTCAACCAAAGCAAGTTGACTTCACATGAGATGCAAAAAAAATCTACAAGTTCACTTACTTAAACGTTTAAATAAAGAACATTTTTTTAATTATTAACAATAGTTAGAATATAAAGCTCTTAACACAAATATTGTTTATGCAAACATTACGGAGGTTAAATTTAAAAATAAATCACCTATTTTATTATTAGTCGTTGCATTGAAACACGACTATTGTTCAAAATAGGCCGCGACAAATTTAACTCGAACCTTTTAGCACCATCACCTTCACTTCTATAATAACGTCCACAAATAAACGACATGCACACAGACACAAATGTACATACGTACTCATATCCTCACGAAATTTTAATGCGGAGACATTTAACACCAACTCAACATTACCTGGAAAGAAAAAAGCAATGTTAATTCGTATCACAAAGAATAAACATTGTAACATGTAATTTGTTTGTTAAATTTTGTGTAACTTGATGTAATTGGACCGTGTTAACTATATTAGCTGTAAGAAAAACTATTTCGACGTGACCCATTTATACTATACGACCCCAATTCGCAAAGTTGCATATGCTGTTTTTTTTTTGTTGTAATCCATTAAAAATAATGTTACAAAACTGTTGTCTGTCACAACAGATATCTGAACTGTATTGTAGTGTCAAAAAGCGAGGACGCCTAGATTTCGGTAATAGCAATGCGTATCTTTTGTGTTCCAATTACCAACACTAAACAAATGGAAAGCAATAAGTCGACGCATGAAAACTTTAACGTGAACAAATGGCATTTCTCCTTTATCACCGTATTTTAAAGAATTCGTAACGATAAAGTGTTTATTTTCATGTGACCTATTCTACGCGGCCGTCTCAATAACATTGTTAAATTACGTGAAACTATAAAAAGTGTTACGCGAACGAAAATGAAAACACAGATGTGACTTAATTATTCAACTGTCGCATAAAATGTTAATAAAGAGAAATATAACATTCAACCAAATATTGTAACGTGAAGTCACATGTTAAAGAAATTCTAAGTTCGACGTTTCAAAGATGACCTAGCTACCATTAACGTATTCATAAACTTCCTTGACAGTTCACAGTCGAATATTAATTAAATATCACAGTTAAGTGTTTGGCAAAAGTTCCAGCTACGTAAGACATATGTTTTATACGACAGGTGGTATCAGACATGTGGGCACCGCTCGAAGGGCTCCAATGACGTACCAAAGCGGGACAGATAATTATATCTATATGTAAGACAGAGACAATGCAACATCTAAATACGTCAAAGTCACACACATAGATAACGCTATTAACACTTGTAATCTTCACAATCTATCAACTGTCGGAATAAACGCAGTAGACAAGGATTTCTATCTATGTCTAGGTGCAGCCTTAATTCTCTAATCGATTGTTTATTTGGTTACAGGTGTCGAGAGACGACTACGAAATCGACTACAGCCCTAGTCCGAGAGGTTCACCTTTAAAAGACACGTCCAATATTCAAGAGGAAACCTCCTACTGCATCAGCCGTCACAATCCAAACAAGACTTTCCGTCGTGAATCAGTCATCGCTTCATGGAAGAGTTTAAAGAAAGAGCGGGAGCAAGCTTTGGGCAAACGTATCATCTACATTGATGCTGACAATTACGAGGACTACTATGGCAGGAACAAAGTCAAACGTTGCAAGAGCGACAGGACTGCCAACGTTCCGCGCAACCGAAAGGTGAAGCGAACATACTCTGTCCTTTACAGATATGATCCAACTGAAGAAAAGGTGATTAAAGAGTACAAATACCAGATACCTAAGGAGTCCGATACACCAATCTACCCAAGCCTGCAGAAATCATACTCAGAGCCCTTCCTGAGGCCGGAAAGAATGCCGAAGAAGAAAGTGAAGAGGTCTTTCACCACCCTTTTGAATATTAAAACCAAATTCCTGAACATATTCTCGTCAAAGAGTTAAACAATAGTTGTATCATTTTTGGTTTAAGTTGCTCAATTAATTGCATTTCCTTAACTGTAGATAATGCTCATTGGTGTATTGGAGACGTAGTTTTAGTGATAAAAAGCCGAAGTATTGTATCGTATTGAAATTGTTAGAAATAATTGAAAAATTCATCACGAGGTAATGATTCTGTACTATTAAAATAGGAACATAAACTACTTATGATTGCAACGCAGTAGAACGACCTTTTAGGCTTAGCACCACTTTGAATATTGCGTATTGAATTGTTCTATAAACAGATTCGTGTACTTGTTACATCGACGTAGCTGTACCGTTAGCAAAACACTACGCACGTGCGCGTCACGTGCGGTTGGTGATTTTTTTTAAACAAACATACGTGCAATCCGTTTGAACAAGTTTGAAAACATTGAATTGATAGCGTTAGGATTTGAAGAGTACCATTTTGTATTTAACTTAGTAATACTGTGAAAATATTAATTATTAGTATAGGTTTATTGTCATGTCAATATTATTCTCGTGTTTATCGTTTGTGATGTCTTATCAATAAATTATTAAATTATATTTGGAAGTATTAAATTAAAATTAAAACATATGTAATGTAATGTTATATTAAACCAAAGATTATATATTTAAGGTTAATTATTTTGTGATATTATATTATTCTGCTTCGGTGTCGTAAACTGGTTTTACCACATCTGAAGTTTTATAGTCAAATAGGATAATTTGTTTTAAAGTTAAACTTAGTTTGTTAAGTAAATTCATAGAATTTTTTTTTTGCAAGTATTGATTTTAATTCGAAACTAAATAATGATAAAACTATATGGTATAAGTGCTATATGAGTTTTTTTTTTGTAATAATTAAAACAAAGTTGATTTAGTTCTTTATATTTTGTAATAAATAAAATATAAATGAATTTATAATAACAATTGACATTGTATTCATTCCTAAAATGTAAGATTTATAGTCGATAAGGTACGTATGTATAGAATGTGTTTGTGCCCAGTGTTACTTGTAAGATTTCTGTAAGGAATTAATAAAATAATTTTACATATGTAATTGTTTTTATTGCCTTTTTAAATTACAAAGTTAAGTAAAGCTAGCACTATAACTCAAATCAAATTAATAAAAAATAAAATAAAAAAAAACATTACACTGACATTGTACAGTAAAGTGACAATACAACACCACTATACAAAATTTAAAGACTATTTTTTTGTCACACACATACTTTAACTACCTATTACCTTAAAACGTATAAAAAAATACTAGCACATGATAAATGTGTTAGCTTAAGACGACTTAAAGAAAAAAAAACAATGTTTCTAGTAATTAAACACTTTTACCTATAGAATCAAAATATATAATTCTCCTATATTCACTTATTAGAGGAAACAGTTTTTTCTTTAATTAAAAATGTTAGTAGATTTTTGTTAATTTTATATCATTTCTTGTAACCATTCCAAGTAAGCTTAAAAAAAAAAAAGCTTGTGTTAGGATATGGTACACGACAATAGTCGAATGGTGGGATTCGAACTCGCGACCACTAGATCGGTAGTCCGTACCCATAACCATTAAACTATTGGCGGTTTAGTTTTCTTAGCAATGTATTACATAAATATAGAAATTAATTGTTCAGAATTCAAACACAAAACTAACTTTGCTTCAAAGGTCGTATTTTCTAAGTAGTCAAAGTTTATAATATCAACATTCTCCACTACATTGTAGGCACTTGTAGATTATCCCACGACATTGTAACCCGCACAGGGGAAGGTCAGATGGCCTCAGTGGTAATCTTATATTGTGCGGTAAAATTGACTGGTTCGATATAACTGGCCTGTAATGCGGCACACTTACGTCTGCGAGGCATCAAACAGGATGTTAGCTTCAATATGACTGGCCCCAACATTCATACACTTATATGAAATCACCTTCAGTTTCTACATATTTAAAAAAACTCTTTTTTTTTTAAACATTAACAGATTTTTGATAATTTACTAATATTTCTTGTTACCATTTCTGGTAAGCTTGAAAAGCTTGGGTTAGGATATGGTCCACGACAATATTCGAATGGCAGGATTCGAACCCTCGACCGCTAGTCCGTACCCTTAACCATTAGACTATTGTCTTGAACCATATCCTAACACCTACATAGCTATAATCTCTTACTTTAAAACATGATAATCATACTACTGGACGTCTTTATGAATTAAAACTACGCAAATAATGCCTTATGTCAGATGTAAAAATATATATGACTTAAATCCAAAATCTTTAAGCTAATAGAAACTGCACATAATGCACTATAACGAATAAGTAAATTAATTCCGATAAAACACTCATATAATATTTGCTTATCCAATATAATCACTTCACTTCATAAAATTTTAGTTAAATTATCGAAAAAAATGAATTGAACGTCATGCACGCAATTGGATATCACTCTACTTCATTTGGTACATTAATTCCAATATGTGTTGTAATATAAAAATAAATAAATATTTACTTTTAAAGTTTTATTTGTGTATACATTCGTGTGCCGTTATCTAAATATAAATACGAAAAAAGGAAATAATTTTAATAAGGAAGTCGTAGAAACCAAAGTTAACATCAAATACGTGTATTTACAAAGTAATTTATTACAGTCTAAATGTTTATGCGGTTAGTTGTGGGCTTTTATATTTTTAGTACAAACCAATGATGTAATATTCGTCAATAGATTAATGTTTATGGGCACGGACTACCGATCTAGTGGTCCTTGGTTCTAATCCCGCCATTCGACTATTGTCGTGGATCATATCCTAACACGAGCTTTTACAAGCTTATCAAAACAACTTGAATTAACAAAAATTAAATAATATTTTAAACAAAAAATACATTAAAAGCATTTTTTATATACTTTCAGATATTATCACATTGAAAGATACAATAAATTTTCAAATGCGTGAATAATAGTTAAAGCCACAATAGTCTAATAATTAAGGATACTGACTACTGATCTGCCGGACGTGGGTTTCTATCCTGCCATTTGACTATTATGGACCATATCGTAACAAGCCTTATCTTACTTATGTGTATTAGTTACATGAAATATTTGTAAATCATCAAAAAAAGAATTAAAACCTAAAAACAAATATTTCTTCAATGAATATTTTGTTTCCTGGTTTAAATTTCTCTAAGCCTGGCAAAATACATTCGACAATCGCTACAGAAAATAAACAATATTTCAAAAATAACAATAACTGATACTCCATAGTTTAATATAAAAACAAACCATTACCATTCAAGCTTATTATGTAAATTTATACGTAATTGTTAGTTACCTGAGTGCACATTTGGCGGTCGGTGCCTGGCGCGGGCGAGCCGTGGGAGCGACACGAGTCTACGGGGGAGGGTAGCAAATTTCAGCTGTCGAGCACCCCTTACCAAACCGAGTTACGTGACCGCTTAATTTTCCGTCTGATATAGGTAAGATTACACAGGCCCGCAACTCCACAAAGGGCTAAATTGATATCGATTTAGATGTACGGAGAAAATTTGAATTTAAACTATTAATATCATACAACCAAAAAAAGAGTGAAGCTTTAAAATGAACGTATTTTAAATAATAAAGTATACTTAAATAAAGAAATCATACTAGTGGTGCCATCTCGTGAAAGTCAAGCGAACTATTTGCTCTGAAATCGATGAAAACTTGCCAAATTTCCAGCATCCGCTACAAGAGGGAACTGCTGTAAATCGTTACAGATCCCGCCTATTTTTAAACACTGCTCATTTGTGTATATCAATCACAGCGAGCTGTGAAAATAAACCTTACGGCTTGGTCTTAAAACACAAAATGAAGTGCATTAAAGAAAAAGTATTAAACTGAGATGTGAGATTTATTAAAAAAAAAATCATGATGCAATAAGTAATGTCAATTAATAATCCGCTTTGATGAGCAACGTACAGACAAGATGAAAAGTCGCGTTTGTAACTAGTACGGATGTAATTTTCTGTATTTAAAGCGTTGCGATGACATCAAGAAGATCAATGTATTGTTAGACAAGCTACTCGGAGTGTCGAATGGATCGAAAAACGACACGCATTTAATATAGACCCAATTATAGAGACAACTAAACATGATACAAAAGGTCAATTTTAAATCTAAAAGTTACCAGTTGCATAAAACTATTGTTTACAACTAGCCATAAAACATGATTAAGTTACCCAGGAATGTGGGTCGTCCTCACACCAGATGGACCGATGACTTACTGCGGACGGCAGGAAGTCGTTGGATGCGGAAAGCGGAGGACCGCATACTGTGGAAGGCATTAGGAAAGGCCTATGTCCAACAGTAGGCAGACAGGAGCTGTTGATGATGGATGAAGTTATGAAAGGAAATTAAAATTTTATTATCATATTTTTAGTAGGACACCTAACACCACCACTTAACAGTAAAAATATTGTTCCAACACAATGTAAATTCGATATACGATACATAAAAGCGCATTAACATGAACCGGCGACTGTATAAATCGAATGCATTTGTTTGTCTGATGCGTATCTAATCTGATACCACTGAGCTATCGGGTAGGTAATATCGGATGACAGTGTAACAGAATTACGCACGTATTTGTTCGTGTCGCTTTCCATTTTCGGACAATCTATCACCATTGTCATCTGGAGTGTTATGTTACGATGGTATTCATTCTGAATATATAAGGTAAACATATAAACATATAAGGTTGACATTTTAACATTTATGAGATGATAATTTTAAGTAAGTACCTTTGAAATTTTTGATTACTTTCCAAATATTCACAGTAGAAATGTAAGATTGTTACAACGTACAGGCAAATATATCAGGAGTCATCGTTAACCTTCCCATTTCCCTAAGGATGGTCGGCACAGCATGTACTGTTCCATACATCTATGTCAGCTCATGTTTGAATTCACACCCTTCTTATTTATCCATGCCCTTATCATTTTAAAGCATACCCTTATTCACACTATCCATCTACACTTTCTTCGGTCTTCCTCTACCAGGAGGTGTATCAGGAGTGTTATCAAATAAAACTATTAAAACTTTCGTGAGACATTTCACGGTTATAATACCGATCCCACTCACACTGAAGATGAGCCCCTGATGGACTCGAAACAAGTCGGTACTGACACCGATATACACGTGAGTTAAGCCGTTTTATAAGTAGTGTAGGAGTGTTATCAATTAAATCTATTATGATACAAAACATTCAGGTATCACATCGATTACTACTAATGTCTAAACGCCTTCAGTTTTACTTAAACAGTCGAACTATGTTCAACTATAATCGTAGTGATCGCTGTCTCCTTTGAAAAGGTACGTCAGTGAACACCCACGGTTAGTTGCTAATATTCAGATAAACATTACACAACAAAGCATTGAGAGTATTTCGTTCATTTTAATTAGTAGCCTAATCGCCGCAACAATAGGCAAAGGTCACAATATAACCTCGCGATTCAAATTGACACAGTTACACGAAACTCGACGCCTTGGCTTGGATTTGAGATGCAGTTACCAAGACATTCACTGTGGACGCGGAAATAATAGATTTAGCTGTTAACAAAGCTGTAACAGTTGATTACGCTACTGCGTTGTAACTGTTGTGAAGTAAACGATGCAATTTACATGTAAATTAGCTTGTAGATATTTTTCATAAATATTTCGAAAAACTCAATTTTAGAACCGGGCTATGAGTTGGACCGACGACTTGTACGCGCGGCGGGCAGTCATTGGATGTGGACCGAGGACCGCATACTGTTGAAGGCATTTGCTAGCATTGGACAAAGGCTTATGATCATGATGAATTGGATAAATGTCGATATCAATCTTTAGAATATACTTAATAATTCTATCACTTACGATAGAGTATAGCAGATGATTAAAAGAGATATTGCTCGAAATTCAGAAGAAATATTTAAATGTACAAGTTTAAGAGATTCGACCATGAGTTTAAGAAACGATGCTATCTCTAATGGAAATAGAAACGGAAACAAGACAAATAGAATGCATTAGGAAGCCGGCCGCCAACACTGCATTTACACGGACCGTAAAATTAAACGTTTTCCATTTAAGTGATCGCTCCGACCCGCCCCGTGTGGCGCGAGAGTAAAAGCCTCGCGTTGTTTTACTCGCTATCAAACCATATATGTGATGAGTATACTAACGTCAAAATTCACGTGAGTTAAACCGTTTTTATTAATAGTATAGTGAAATGTCTCACGAAAGTTTTAATAGTTTAATTTCATTCTAT
>JAODUI010000016.1:3282109-3294048 GCA_027563995.1 Papilio gigon | reverse complement strand
GTTGCACCCGTCCCTGATGCAACAACCCTTGTCCACTTCCCACGGATGCCGGGTGCTGCACCTGCGCGTCGCCTGTGGGGTACGCCCTAGCATTGTCGCTCCCTGATATATTACCGAACATGTTGTAAATTGTTTTGGCTTAACTTTTTACGACCGGCCGCCTGCCTGACATCAACCCTCTTTGGGAATGCTGTTGTTGAGCTATTTCAATCCTACTACTTCCCCAGAGATGTGCACATTCTCTCCGAGGAAGAGGCCGCGCGGATGTTATGCAGCAATCAGGTTCTGAAGAACCTATTTCCCTTTGTCGCCTTTTACGACACCCACGGGATGAGTGGGGTGGCCCTGTTCTATTCTGCCGGGTGCCACACAAAAATAAAACAAGAAATAAAGTGTAAAATTTATTTTATTCAACAGTCTCATTCCCACGGCCTCGGACACTGCGGTAGATTCGAAGGAATTAGAGCAAAAATAATCAAAGCCTTATTCAAAAACATCAACTAATCGACGTCGGAACATAATCCTAATACGCTTAAAACTGAACTTACAAACAAAACTAACCTAAACAATGTATATGAAAAATATATTAATTTGGAATAAAAATAAATATTCAATAATTATGCGAACAGCGCGCAACACGCCGGATCCGGTCAAAAATATAAAAACTAGAAATATAAAATAAAATCTATAATAACATTTATCTCTTAAGATAATCAACAAATGGACCGAAGTTCTTACAACTAGACGAAGCGCGAACGTATTTTAAAAAGTGTAAAATATAGAAAATTATAAATGGAAATGTATCGGGCCGCGACGTCGCGCCGCCGCGAGCGGGTCGGCAGGGCCGTCCCCGACGATTTAATATTCGTTCAAATTTCCATTGACAACGAAATTCTTGACTTCGCTATGGTTCCTCGCGTCCTGGTCCGTCACTTCCTCGATCACCAGATCCTCGTTCTTCACCGGCACCGGCGGCAGCGCGCTCAGCAGCTCCCCGAGCTTGCGGGTAGTCGCTAAAAGTGCGTCGTTTATAAGTCCTATATCGAAGAGTTTAGGCGCCTCGATCTTGGAGTCCACCTTACGGCAGTTCTCGTAGTTGTCTTCTTTGACGACGGACAGATAGTCTTTGCCGTCCCCGAGGTCGAATTCCAGTTTTTTCATCCGCTTCTTGAGGTTGGGCGGCCAGTCCTCGTCGATGGGCAGGTCGCGGTAGCCGCCGGCCAGCTTGCTCTCGAAGCTCTTGACGAGCTGGTAGTCGTGGTCGGGCGGCGGCCGGTTGAAGGTCATCAGCTCGTCCATATTGAATTCGCCGTCGTCGATCACTGTTTCCTCGAGGTGCATTTCTGAAAAAAAAAACAACATATGAGAAAAAGTGTTTTATGGATGTTTTGAAACTAGAGAATTAAAAAAAAAACATAATTTGAAGTCTTTGTATTCTGTAGACTATGCAGCGAGGTCCGATTGACTGTTCTTGCGAAAACAACGTCCATCCATCCATACGTCCAATTAAACATAAGAATTTAGATTTATAATGAATGAGCAGTATCGGCTAATATGACAAAAATAATGCAGCTTTATATCGGATACAGGGTACGAGGAAGTAATTTATTTGCTTAATAAATCCTATTATCATCTGTTATTACATTGATATAAGATTTTCAACAGAAATATTGCAGCATCAGTCACAGGCAGGCAGTCTGCGTTGGTGTACGTCATCAAGCCTTCCTCGTACTGAAGAAATATTTAAATATGCGTCAGTTTTGTTGACAGAGAGCGGCGCGACCAATGTCATACAATGTCAAGGACGCTGCGACGCCGCGGGTGGAGGGGGAGGGGGTGAGCTGTGTCCCGTATATTCAAATAGGATTGTAATTATTAAAATTAAGTATACTTTAGTATAGTAGGAAGGGTAACACATTGTTCTTACTAAAGGCTCCATTAGTGATTATTTAAGGATAGAAACAGTGACTGAAACGCGTAATTTTTTTTTAAAGTAACTATTGTGTGAAATGACAACGGATATTTTTTTTTAAATCTGTCAAAACAAAAATAGACATGAATCTGAATTATGAAGCGGTGTGAATTTTCTCAAATTAAAAAAAAAAATTCAAACAGTTTTTATAGACTTCAACAAATACCGTTTTGTCGTATTGACAATCTTGAACAAAGTTACCGTATAAATTACGTTTTTGTACAGATTTCATTGTTGCTTCGATACCGCTTTGGTTCCGCTTTCGCTATTCTCTCAGCGTTACAGTTTTGTTTCACATTTACGTAACTTTCCAAGTTATAAAACTGTTCACGTAATCTTTTTAAAGTAATTCATTTTTTTGTGTCCAACAATATTGTTGCATGTCTCAAAATTATAAGTTAGTCACAGAGAACGGAGGAGAAGTTGCTGTCATCTTGAGGTTCCACATCTCAATCTCGTTCTCATCTCATTCTAACTCATATGGAGATAACAAACGTGTCAATTAGTGTATTCCTAGCAGCCAAGAGATGACAATTTCTAGAGCAGTGGTCGTCAAACCGCAGCCCGCCTTAGCAATTTGCGCGGCCCTCGAATGTTTAAGAATATTATATACGTATTTCGAAGAAAAAATCCTTTATTGGAAAACCATGAATATTTTAAGTTGCTTTAAAATAAAAAAAAAAAACAGTTATTGGATGGAAAAGTGTGACGACCGCTGGTCTAGAGTATCACCATCATCACCAGCCTCTCCGCCCACTGCTAGACATAAACCTTCTTCAATGCCTTCCACAGTACGTAGTATAACACTCACTATTGCTGGCGGAGAGGAGCGCCCGCGTGATGGCGTGCGTGTGCGCGTGCGCGGCGGCGGGCTGCTCGTTGCGCGGGCGCAGCTCGTCGCGCACGGAGGGCAGCGCCACGAGCGCCACGGACAGCAGCAGCACTAGTAGACAGGTGGCGGGCTGCGCGCTCTTGCTGCCGGTGCTGTTGGACACGCCGGTCAACACACTCTGCAACAAAATTTATATTAGTGACGTGAAATTTGAATTAATACATCATTGTCAATGTTAAAATGCTTCTAGAAGAGGTAAAGGTTGTTCTAAAAACGTTTTAATTAATACTTGGACTAAACCGATATTAAAGTCCAAATTGTATATATCCAAACCACTTGAATCTGATAATGTATTGAATACGCACAAACTATCTGAAATCTTTTAACTAGGTGTGTATATTTTCCATTTATACTCCGCTCCTATTGTTCGTAGCGTGATGGTATATATCCTATAACCTCCCTCGATACATGGACTATCAAATTTAAAAAGAATTATTCAATTCCAACCGCTAGTTCCCGAGACTAGAACGAACAAACCGTTTAGTTTTATAAATCGTATATGTATATAAAGTCAAGTTATAATATAATAAAAAATAATGACAGACCGACCTGAATACATAATTGAAATGTTCCCAATAATTTATTAAATTAATTATATCTATATATTAAGATAAAATTGCCATATTTACATTTTAAAAAGCCTTCAAACGTTCGTTTCTAGTTTTTTTAAAGCATGCATTAGTCATACCGCAGACGTTTGCTCGAATAAATCGTATCCAGTTGTAATGATATCAGCCAAGCCACTTCTAGTGCGGTCTAGACAGACTTTGTTTTACAGCATAAAGTTTTTGTTACTTGGCGAGAGCTGTACAGTCATTTCAACTTAGCATTACGACTGTAGGTTTTAAAAAGTAATAGAGTTTTAAAGCTTAATATAAAACAAGCAAAATTCTAGATATATTAGTTTTATTTTTTTCTCATTTCACTTATTCTAACCATTCTAGGTAGATTTAAGAGCTTGTGGTTTGTGTTTGTAAGAAAAAAAAAATTGTGTTGCACGGCAATAGTCGAAGTCAAATAAAATATTTCTAGAATCAATAATATGTTAAATTATAGATATGAACAATAATAAATTTATCTATATGACTTTATCTCTAGTACTGATAACTTGAAAAAAATAATTTCCGTATATTAGAATTAATTTAAATAATTTGCACATTTTCTTGGATTACATTCAATTCGTGTTTCGATTTTTTTTTTCTATTCGTTTAATAATTTTACGTGAAGTGAAACTTTCATAAAATGTGACCAGAGACAATAAAATATATTTTCGTATCGATTTAAAAGTAAACAGAATCCGTTATGGGATAGCTTTTTGTTCAAACGTGCAGGAAATCTGGAGCGGACGAAGCGAGTCACGAGAGGCGCTCCGATGAACGAATGAACGATAAGCCACACACTGAACTGCGTTCGAAAACAGTCAATGTAGAGATGTTAGTTCGATTCCGATACACACTTCCGATTCATTTTACATTTTCGATTCCAATAACTTTAAGCGGAGTTATATCGGAAGTCATTTTCAAGACAGTTTTTTACCAAATATATTTATAAATGTGTGATAAAATTTTGAAGAAAGCAAGTATTTAATCGATTCTAGTATTCTAAAGTTGAAGAGCTTGTTGGATGCGAAGGCGGAGGACGTGTGGAAGGAACTGTGAAAGGCCTATGTCCAGCAGTGGACAGACAGCTGATAAGAGTTTATTGGCTAAAGGTATTAATATCAGAATTACTGGTTGGAATTATAAAAAAAATTGTGTTCGACTCTTTTGTTATTTTGTCTCCACTTCCGATGCCCGTACACGCCTGGTCCAATGTTAAATTTATAGTCGACTCGCTGTGTCAATGTCGAGTAAATACTGCATTTAAAATATAATTCTCTGTGAGAAGTTACTTTTTATTTAGTAATGTAATTGTGATTTTTGTAATAGCTTTTTTATGATGTTGGCTTGTTTTAATAAATAAATAAATCAGTAATCGGAAACTTTACAAATAAAACACGGTACTAGATTAAAAAAAAATATTAACATGATTTAAACATGAAAGACATCCCGTTTTCCCGTTTCAATTTGATAATATTAATTGGGTCATTTTATATCATTATTGACATCTATTTCTGTTTCATTCGGTCGCCAGAGGGCGCGGCAGCAAGCCTGGCTGGAAATTAAATTAATGTCCACCCACTTACGACGATTAAACCCGGCTTGATATTATCGGCCACTCAGTTCAAATAGTATTAAAAAGATTGATATAATTTAGGTCGTTTTAATTTTTCTAATAAGCAAAAAACTGCTTTATTTCATATTTATCTGGGTCACTATCTTACGTTGCATTTAATTTCTGAACATATATGTATGTCGTATATTTTAAGATATGAGCAAAATTTTACATTTCAATCACGATTTTATTGCAATTTGAATCTATTTGTATTTAATAACTAGTTGACCCCGCGAACTCTGTTTCGCATTAAAGGCAACAAATAAACAGATTTTTGAATTTATTAGGAAATACAAAAAAAAAAACATTTTCTCCTCGGAAACAAAACGTTTGTATGGGAAATGGAAAACGGCTATTTTTAAGGCTTTCACGAGAGTTTTTCTAATTTTTCTCACCTTTTTAAACCTTCCCTAGACCTCCACGAACATTCCAAGACCAAGATGAGATAAATCCGTTCAGCCGTTCTCGAGTTTTAGCGAGACTAACCAACAGCAATTCATTATTATATATAGAAGAATATTTAAAGGGCGATCGAGTAATTTTTGTGCTTATTATAAAGCAAAGAAAATTTATTTTCGGATCCATCTCGAAACCGAATATTGGATTAGAATGTAAAGTTTAAAAGACATATATACATGTATATTAATCAGTAAATTACAAAGGTTGGCAATCAATTTAAAAAAAATACATTAGCGGTAATTTTAAAAGGTAAAAATTTATGGAACTCTATAAATGTGACTTCATTCCGCCAACGCCAAAGAGATCAGCTTCTATTTAAGGTACTCAATACCTACAAGCTATATCAATTTATCTCTTTATAGAATTTATATTCAAAACAAACGAATCTGTACATAGTTACAAACATAGTTATAATCTTTAGGAACGGGAAAAATAAATTAAGAAAAACGAGGATTATACTCGACGAACATTACTATGTTTATACAACTCTACCACATATAGTCGAATTCAATAGAAATGAGAAATGACATACATACTTTAATGGCATCATTTATTGTCTATGGATCTATTATGAAAAGTTTCCGCTTTCAAATTGATAATACAAACAAGTATTCTATAGTACAGCCTTATAATGGTAAAATTATTTAGATTGTTTTTTTTATAATTTCTCGTTTCGATTGAATTTGATTATACATCGAATAATTGTAGTCTATTAAAAGGCAAGGTAATTCGTAGATTATATCGATTTCAATCACTCTAAATCCAGACTCAACGCTGAGTGCAATCTTCAGCAGTAACAAGAGATAAATAAAACCGTACAGTCTAAACTGTGAATAGAAGGTAGTTTTACGTCAACAATGACATCGCTGAATCGACGGGCTTCACCTTCAATGGCCGTCCATTAACGGCGGAGCCAAGGCGACTCTCTCTTTTGTCATTACCAACGTTCGCCAGAACTAAAAATTAAAATGACTGGTTATTTAGATATATCTGGTGCGGACGCTCTCATTTCCGGTAGACCAAAATGCATTGGTATTGCAGAAAAATTGATGGATGCTATTGCCTCTGATGACAAAAAGTAGATGACGTAAATATACGACGCTCTTAGATTGTTGACAAGTATAATGGCAGGGCCTCTCTTACAGATGGTTATATTGCATTATTTGAATAAATTGAATTATCCAGTAAAATTAAAACTTTACATAAGGACCCTTACATGGTTTAACAATGTCCTGTACATAAAACAGGACAGTAGTTATAACTTCATTGTTCATTGCACACGAGCACGGTACTTAATATCGATTACCAATGCTGCAATGTATCAAACCTTCACCTATTTTCCTTGAATAAAACCGCGAGAAATACCTGAAAACAAAAAAAAAACTCAATGTTACTTAAGTCAATAATAACCTTACCACATAAACACATGGTGGTTGTAATAAATTAAGAATAATAATTTAGGAAAACAATTTTTTTTCCACTACAATAAAAAATATCACTTTGTCGTATTATTCGTGAGATTCCAAGACATATTTGGATAGAGCACGTGAACAGCATTGGATATGAAACATGAAAGTCATAGATCGATTCAAGAATATTGAAATGTTTCAAATAGACCAAGACAGATATCGCGTGAGTTCCCTTCGACCTTGACAGGAGTATGGAAATGCACATATACAAAATTCATTCCATATTGATACTGCAATAGTATGAATTATGAACCTTCATGACAATCACAAAAGTACTTTAATGGATAATTAAACTGTCTCTTAGTGACCACGGGTACTCCGAGTGCGGCAATTATATCATTTTGATTTATTTTTCTTTATTCAAAACCAATACACTTAGCATCCTAAAAATATAATTTAAACATCTCAATTAAGACTATATAATACAAATAAAGTTATACGTGTAGTCCATTTAAATACATATAACATTATTGTAATTGCATAAATATTAAAGTGTTTGCATAATGGTGTTAAGAAATCGATACCCGGCAACACGTGATGTGTTCCTACGTGACATTTGCGGTTAAAGTCATTTCCTTAACTCATACTTGTTCATACATAATTAAATTAGAAACAAAATATCAATGTTCATTAATATAATAATTTATTTAGTTTTTATTTACATTTACGATTTAATCAACTTCCTCCTCCTCCTTACGTCACTTGATACCTCGGCATAATTGGGGTTCGATTTTTAAATTTACATAAAATTAATTATTTTTTAAAACAATTACTACATATAGACATAGTATCAGATCTATTAACATATGTTTTATATCAACAAAGTCTTGTGTTAATATTTTTCCTAAGAAAACCATCAAAGTTCAAACAGCGATTGTGTTACTAAGCAGTTTACGTGAGTTCGTAATTACAAAGGCAACGATTTGCAGAGGTGGGCGAAGTTTTATCCAGCCAACTTGTCTAGGCGGTAAAGTCTAGACTAGTAAATTTGTCTGGCAGTGGCCACAGACATTTGGATAGACTGAATAATGTCCTGGCTGTACTTAGAACGCGATCGATTTTGTACCGTAAGTTTGGGAGACAGTTGCGTGATAAATGGCATTATTTTAAGTTGTATTGTAAGTTGAATACTAAGTGAAAAGTCCACAATTGAATAAAAAGTTTGTCGTTCATTTTGGTGTTGAGTATTTAAAAATTCACAACTTTTAATTTTGCCGCAACCGTGTCTAGTAAAAAAGGTCTATGTCCAACAGTGGGCAGACAAGGGCTGATGATGATGTCTAGTATAAGACTATTTATAAATCAGATCGTAACCTACTAAACAAAATATTCTTTTTAATCAAATTATCGAAGTGAATAAGGATCCCGAGTAACTAGAGTGCTACACGTCAACAGGTGTCAAATGAAATTTTAATCGACTCCAATGGATTCGAGTCTATTATCATGACAAAGGCGACACCGCACCGCTACACCACTGTCGACCTTTATTACAGTTTAAAGGGGATTTATTAGATTAGAGGGCATCAGTGACATTGCTCACGCTTAAAGAGAAATTCGACTTTATTACATACGAGCATACGGCATCTTTTACATTGCAATCATCTTAGCTGTAGAAAGTATGAAATGTTATGTTTCGTGATTTTTATTTTTAACAAAACACTGTCAATAAAAACTGACATTGTTATTATATGCGGATATTTCTACTACATTTTGTCACAAAAATAATAGTTTGAGATCAAAACATTGTAATGTTTTAACAATATACAAGGTGATACGAAATATATGAGATGTTTAGACATATAAACGTTAACTGATTCATTACCATTTGTTACTTTCATCACACTGTGTGTTTTACAAATATACTGTCATAAAAAGAAACATAATTGTTACCCTGACAACGAGAGATTGACTTAGTCCAGTGTAACCAAAAACAATAGCGATCCCGTGTTATTTACTCACGGCCTAATTCACGCTGGCGTCGTAAAGTGGATTGTTTGGGACCCCACAGCCGGGGGTTGCATTTACCCCAACGGATACCATTAAACTGAGTGCTTTAGCATTGATTTTTTTATGAGGCACGGCGAAAAAACCAACGCGCGTTGTATTTTGCAATTTTATTACATACACGTCCAAAAACGTTTGGCCTTAAATTGAACCACAAATACATGTTAGACGTTTTTATTTATGGAATATCTATTCGTTCTAAGTCTATGTCTACGTACTGGATTGTGTTCTATATATTTTTACATTAATACTGTATGTAAGAAGGATATATAAGAATGAACGTTGAAAAAGAGCGTATAAAAGACAAGTGAAAATGAGGTTAAAGAAAAAAAAATGAATGAGACTAAAATGTGTTCTTTTTCTGAATTCAATTTCTTCTTTTTTGGCTTTGGACGTTAAATGTATTAAAACTTCTTGAACAAACACCTTAAGCGCCTGTCGGAATGTTCACTGCAAAAGACGTAATTTATTTACAATTACGTAATTGTTCATTCATTCTTATTAGTTAAGCTGTTGCCACATCTCTTGCGGACACGTAATTTAAATATTATTAAACGAGTTATGAAATTCAACAGTTGTTATAGTTTGCTTTTATAAACAGTCGAGCGTGACAAATGGTTCGTAACAATTATTATGAAATACTTTTATAGAACTTAAGTCTTCCCACGTCATTCTACAATACATTTGAAGGTCATTGCTTTTATCTTTTACCGGAAACCTGAATTATTGTTCAATGAGCTACGCTTCACCTGTGTGAATTGAACCCCTCTACATTTCTGCCATCTCTAACTTTGATAGTATATTTTTGTTGTATAAACAATAAACATACAATTTGTATTTGATACGCAAAACATCAGAGGTCCTCATTTTATTAAACAAATAAAGCATTTTGTTACCATGGGCTCTCGTTGCAAAAACTTCGAACTGGCATAACAATATGTACTTCGTTTGTTTCGGCAGTGGAAACAGACAGCTACAAGAAACATTGTGATTAAAAAACAAATGACTTATTTAAAATCGAAACGTTGTTAATTAGAACGTATTAAAAGCACGTAATTCGCAATACCTCAACGTGTGCGGCCCGCCGCCCAAACAAAGCGGGTGACTGATCGTATACAATTACATACATAAATAATCTCTCATTTGTATGGAGGCCCTCATCAAACAAAGACAAAGGTTGTGGCTGCTTGGGTCAGACAAAGGGGCAGACATGCAGACGGACAAAGGCGCCAAGTAAGACCTCTGGATTTATGCCAAGTTCACCTACACGTAGATACGTCGACCTACGAATTTATTACGGTCGAAAAAGTTTTGACAAATTTAAATTATGATTAATCGTCTTTGTGTAATTTAATGATATATTTCATACCATTAAGTTTATTTTAAACATAAAAGGTTGAGATTATCTGTTGGAACTTTTACATTTGATAAAAAAAACCATAATATGTATCATATCAGACGTGCGGCACACGATAGCTCTGTACATGCAAAATTTATTATCGCAAAAACTTAGCTTGCGGCAAAAAGGCCTGCTTTCAGTGAGTGCTCCATTACTAATTCATAGGATAAAACTTTTTACATACGGTCTTTTTAGACCTTACATTTATTAAAATGACTAAAGTGCTTTAATATTGAACCATTTTTTAGTAGTCGTTACATTCTAGCACAAAAGTTTGTAGAGTATTTTTTATTATTCTATTGAAAATCTTTGATTAGGATTACTATAATTCTAATCATTAATAGGATTTTATAATACATTCAAAACTTCAAAATCGAATTTAATATTTCCAGCTTCATAATACGATGAAAGTAACATTCTCTTTTACAAGAGTTTATAACGCTTCACCCCCGATGTCTTGTCCACAGTATGCGGTCCTCCGCCTTTCGCGGCTAACGACTTCCTCCCATTCTCAATGAAATCTAGTATTCTTTACAAAATCTGAACAGTAATAAACTTTAAAACACATGTACCCCTTCCCGTGGGAACGTCTACTTCCGAGGAAGGCTGGTATATTTCTCCGTCACACGTCATTGGAGAACGCAGGTCTCCCCGTTAAATTATTTTTATGTGTACGATATGAGGGGCCGGCTCGCTATAAATTGAGTTTGGTGCTCGTTACGCGTGGCGTTTACTGCTACAATAGATACGTTGCGCTAATGAGGGCCAAAAGAAATATGGCAGCTGATATTTTGTTAGTAATAAAAATAAAATGTTCTATATTTCTTAATTAAATATACTTACAAATTTTATCGTTTCAAAAATTTAAAGGCGTGAGCAAATGAGGGCTGATGACGACAATGTTTGGGTTGAATAATTTGAAAAAATTGACGTAATGGTTGCAAACAAATCAAATTTTTTATCCCAATTTCGTAATAACTACCGACATATATATAAAATTCCCTTTCTTTCTAATAAACTCATTGCACTCGCATAATTAATCACAAAATGGACACTAATCATGACTCACCACTTGAAGGAAATGTTGCTCTAAAGAGCGCACCTCTCTACAAAGAAATGTTTGTTAATTGTACATACATGTAACACGATCTAAAAGGACACAGTCTAACCTTCTCTATAATACTGTATTATATATAGTCATTGAACACTAAGATAGTCACTTAGTGAGTAATTAAAACAAAACACCAAACAATTTTATCTATAGGTGGGCGTTCAATATGTGGTTAGAAGATAAAATAATAGATAAGAGATATTTTAATGCTATTTATGTGAACATAAAATGTTATAAAAACAAACATTTTACTTTCAATACAAAAAGTTCAAGAAAACACCTTTACTGGACCTTTCTAAGAATGTGTAGTTTTTCAAAAATCCCCAACATTATACCGAAATTAAACTATTAAAACTTTCGTGAGACATTTCACTATACTACTTATAAAACGGCTTAACTCAAGTGTAAATCGGTGTCAG
>JAODUI010000016.1:3228866-3282009 GCA_027563995.1 Papilio gigon | reverse complement strand
ATTGTACTGGCTTCATTTTACTTTTTTATCATCGCACTTTCTTTTGTTTAGTAGTGTAGTGTCCTAATGGTTATGGGGTACGGTACTTACCGGCAACAATAATTGGTCCCTTCTCTTATAAAAAAAATCATCAACATGCCCTTTTCCCTACGTAGGGGCACATTGCGTATTCTATACATCTCTGTCAGCTCATATCTGAACTCATACTTACGCAAATCTTTCATGCAATCCACACCGTCGGTCTTCCTCTACCTTTATAGCCATCCACATTCAATCACTTCTTGTTGATGTGCTAACTAATCTAATTTATCTTTTCTAAAAAAAAAACAATAGTTATATTCTTGGAAAAAATAAGTCATACTATTATTATAAACTTTCATGTTTTATTCTATATATATAAAAATCAATTGCTGTCCGTTAGTCTCGCTAAAACTCGAGAACGGCTGAACGGATTTATTTTATCTCGGTCTTGGAATGTTCGTGGAGATCTAGGGAAGGTTTAAAAGGTGAGAAAAATTAGAAAAACCCCCGTGAAAACCATAAAAATAGCCCTTTTCCAGTTCTCATACAAATGATTTTTTCTGTTGAAATGTTTTTTTTTTGTATTTCCTAATAAATTCAAAAATCTGTTTATTCATTGTCTTTAAGGCGAAACAGTGTTCGCGGGGTCAGCTGGTATTCAAATAAATGTTACTAAATTCCATGTAATGACATTAAACATTGCCTAGAAGAACTTATAGGCTAATTCACCATCAGATTCATTCTAGCATGAGCCTGAGCACTACACACCGGACATGCGTCCCCATGTATGACGGTGTCCCAAGGTATTTACCCTCTAAAAAAAGTCCCCATCGAGGAACTGACTATATTAGGAGTGACTAGGCCACTAATAGCCCTTTTTTATAACAGTGTGTGAGACTTGATCATCGATGCCCAAACCTTCAAATCACTAGGCGAGGAAATACATTGTCCGCCTTTAAGGAGGTACGCTCTCTTCTTAAAGAAAATCTTACTATGGAAGATTCGCGGCCGAAGTTGAGACTAGTGTACAGATTCTATAGTTGTTTATATTTAGTTTACATAGTATTTGATTAATATTAGAAACTCTTAAAGGTCGCACCACAGAGTGAAATAAGTAGGTTAGAAGTAATTAGTTGCAGGGTCGGTCCCCTCTTTATTTATATTTACGTGGGTGTTAAGGGTACGGTTTGAGATAGAGGGGAGAGACGCTCGGTTTGATAATTGGGTTAAATTAAATGGATTATCAATGGATTATTTGATCTCGTTTTGAAATGGATTCTAATACTCAGCATGTGTTAAACAGACGTCATTTTCGCTGTAAAAATCTACTGTTATTCTGTTTATATATTCATGTAGTATTGTAACGATAAGCAAAACGTAAATCAAAAAAATTTAGCTATCTAGAGATTAAAGCACCGAATAAACACTGGTATGATTTTTGTATTCAAGGAATTTTCGTAGACTAATTTTAAAAATTGTTTTAAGGTTTTTTAAAATGAAATTACTGTAAATATTTTATTAATCAAATATTCAGAAATCTTTATAATTGAATAAAGAAAAATCTTGGTATAATTACAATTTTATAAATTAAATTAAATATTTCTTTATATTCTTAAATACAATTCGCTCAATTGCATTATTAATTTTTAATTAAACATGCTTCAATTAATTAATTAGAATAAAATTACGCGTCCCGTTTTTTTTTCCTGCCTTGATTAATTTTCATGACTTAAAAACGCTGAAATTAATATAATATTATAATTTAACAAAATAAATCTTACCTTAAGCTTTCCGGATCAGCTTAGGTCACAACACTAGAACCGGTTTTGTGTTCGGTTACGGTAACGTTTTCGTACGGAGACGTGCGCGTCGCGAAGCACCCGTGAGCACTGTGACGGTTGCGCGAGAACCGTAAGGGTTGTGCTGATAATTTTAGACCACGATAATTTTTTTTTATTTGTTTTTTTTTTACATGTTAGTACAGTAAATTGAAGTGTAATGATCATTTAAATGTTTTCAAATTACTTGCTAATCGTTCTTTGTGATTTGTGTTGCGGAGTGAAAAAAAAACAGTGTGCTAATAGTAATATGTAATTGTGTGTTAAGGTTTTTTTTGTTTATTCGTTATAGATTTAATCTGTTTGTCAAAAGATAAATTGGGTAATTGTTTGAAATAAAATTTAATAAAAACAAATAAGAAACGGATCCGAAACTAAGTTTTCTTTATAAAGAAAAAATTGAAATATTTCGTATAAAAATATTAAGAAAATAGTTATTACAGTACACTGATTAATGAACTGAAACATTAGGAACGCGAGTTACTTATTAAAAATATAATTTATCGATACTTAAAATTATCGATATGCGAACATCCCTTTTTAATCCAATATAGTCTCGCGGACAGAGTAGAGTGTAACTAAGCGTGCGTTGTTTCTCGCATCGAGAGTTCCCGAGTCAATTATGTTGAAGAAGCGCCAACATAATACATTATGTTGCACAACAATTATGTTGCAGCCAACATAATATTATAATACAATCAAGTGTAATGGATTAATTGAATTTATTTTGTTGTTAATTATTTTACTAACCTCAATATTCTAAGATATATAACCTCTTCTTAAGGATATTACGAGAAGGAATGAGCGCGAAATTTTCATTTGTAATAAGTTATTTTTATTTACAAAATAAAAACTTTTTTACATCGTTTACATACATATACTTAAATCATAATGTTTCAGTGTTACATATAAACAAATTAAGAACTGTTAATTTATACATTTATAAAATTTCGTTTAATGTCCTTTTATGAACACCAGCATCGGAACTAATTTTTCTGTTAACGAAAAACAAATGAGAGCCTTTATCTTCTTGATATGCAAAAACAAATGAACACTAATACACCATAGAAAATAACATAGCGACGTGTATACTAAATGTTACAGAAGCTTTTGGCATTCGTAGCAGCGTAGAATTAACATTGCAAAGGAGTTACAGTGAGTCAAGTGCATTGCGACTGACACTGTCGTTGGAGAGCTTTTGATTTACATTCCGAGAAAATAACACCGAACTTGCATTGCGGAAGTTAAAGCTTTTGTTATACAAGTTAACAAGTGAAGCAAAAAGCTCTTCGACTTTTTAAATTACAGTTGCAAGTTCCTTGACAATAGTGCCGGAATATTTTCAACGAAGCAAAATTGTAATAAATATTTTATTTCGTCTTATAGTTGTACATTTGTTTATTAAATAAGAAAAACACTAGAACATCGTTCTAAGTTTAATATATAAAGATTAATACGTAGCACGCAATATCACGTTTGTAATTTTTCGTAGCAAACTCTACGCTTTACGTAGAGGGCGCGTAGAGCTAGCAAAAATTTGGGTTAACAAATTTTCTTTCCTTTAAATAATTGATAACAGGTTTAATCTTCAATTTGAAGTTGATGAAAAGTAATTTCTTTTGTTTTTTGTTATTTAGACCAAAGCGAAACTAGTTCAGTCGATGTACTCTAACGCTGTATCCAAAGTAATTATATTTTCTTGGACTAACTTTTAAGCAAAAAAAAAAAAGAAAGAGACTTGAGCGAAATGTTCGCGATTCCAGAAATAAAATATTTACCTCCAATTTATTTGTAATATCAACGTTCTAGAAATTTTTTATTCATGAAATATAAAAACCTTAACTGGCATCTTTAAAAATATTTCTCGCTTACGTAAAATATTTTTATCCGCAACGAAACTTAGTAAGAAAATAAAGGTTTATTTTTCTTCGTTACACGAATTGTGGATTTTATTTCAGGACTATATTCAGAGAGTGAGTTATTTATAGCTTATTTACTTCTTCTGAAGCCGAACAGGTTGGGTTAGTGAGGTAGTTTATTCATATTACATAATATAGACATAGCGTGAATGGAAGAATATGCTAAATTTATATAACTTATATGAAATTACATACATATAACATTTATATACTTTTATTATTTCACCAGCAGTGAAATTATTGTTATAACTCATTAATCAGTGTAGTACTACAAATAGCCCTCAACATATTTCATATTACATGCCATTTTTCCATAGATGTCGCTGTAACATATTTTAAATTTCACTAAATATTATCACCGCCATCTAGCGTACAATGCCAAACGTTACCATTACTTGGAATTTAATCGCAGTCCCACGCCATCTTGCGGTTTAAAATAAAATAACCGCTAGATGGCGTTGTAAAAGAGCACAGCGCTATCTGTTATTGGATTATAGAAATAAGTCATAGATGCCAATGCAGGAGAAACAAAGTACAGTCACCCAAGTGCCTATTGCCTGACATGATCCTATCTACCCAACGATTGGCCATAGCTACTCAAATGCCTATTTGTCCAACAAAATTCACAACGGTTCTCAGTTTTTTTTTACTCATATCACTTACTAATAATTACTTTTTTCATTGGGACAATACACTATGATCTTCGTACACACTATGATCGTAAAAAGGTTTCACTTCAAAGAGGTTTTATTCGTAACGTCATAATTAATTAAACTTCTCGCTCGCCTCTCCCCACATGAGGGGGTAATGCGGTTACTGTTCCTTGTTTCCAAGGAGTTTCACTAAGTGGTTACCACACCATAGCTCTCACTAATTAATTTCATCTTGCTACGTGAGATGGCTCATAAACGATTTTGGGGTGTAACTAAATGCGTTGTATATAACTATGACATAATAATTTCAACAGGGTTTTAACTTTAAGTATCTATGTATTGATGTGTTTGTTTATGTAAAGTATTTTCTAAAATATAACATTTTGAATAATTTAAATTATTATAATACTTTTGAGTAATTTTTTTTTACCACAATCTATTAATTATTATTTTCTAGTTCATGAATATGTTAAAAATGTAATTTATGCATTCTACATTTCAGCCTTGACATGAAATATTTTTTAGTCTAAGCAATGAACAAATTATTTTTACTGAGGTACGGTAAACTGAATGTAGATGGCGTTCTAAATATATTTTTTCCCTGGTGGTGAGTATAATGAAAATAAGTGCTATGACCTTATTGAGATATTACATACGTAAAATATTTATGTTGGTCAATTGTAAAATGAATTAAAACTAAACTTTCTCGAATAGAATTCATGGCGAAAGCCTTGGCCTTTATATTTACAGTGGTTTTTATGTCGGCAATAAACCGCGCCAACAGACCATCCAATTACAATTTTACGTTCACCTCACACTTGAAACTTTTATTTCTTCTTATAATTTACTAATGCCAAATTGACATAAAACAAACTAAAACAAATGACAAACTTTCGATGGCGATTTTTTCCCGTGGAATTAAAAAAAAAACTTCGCTAATCATTTGTTATTCCAGATAATAATTACATGCTAATAAAATCCATCCACACATTCTCATATATAATTAATATTAACATAATGAATAACTACCCTTATATCCAATTACGATTTGCTATTCAACAAATATTATGTTCCAGTAAATTTACACTTTTTCATTTTGAAAAATCATCAGATTTTTGTTAATTTACTAATATTTCTTTTATCACTGTTGCCGTATGCGAAAATATGGTTTACAACAATAGTCCAATTGTGATCGGAAACCTGTATCCTTATCCATCAGGTTATTATCGCTTCCATTGTTTTCCACATTGTACTTGATCTAAAGGATGGGCAATCACAGCATTGCAATTAGACTTCTCGAATTAAACCTAACGCCTGTCTCCTTTATAGTCATGGTATTACACGAACCAGAGCATACAATCTCATCCAGCTGACTCTCAACATCTCTCATACCCAAAACATTTCCAGACTTAACTATCGTCAGTTACAACGTCTATATAAAACCCTATCGTATTAACGACCGCCTCTTATATGCCCTTGGAGAAATAAAATAAGATGTTATGTTCCTTTTTATGTTTTATAAAGTTTCGCGAGCTGTTGAATTATTCCCGAGGCAACGAACAGTGTATAATGAACCGCAGAGCCTGAATTTTTCCTTTTATATATTCACTGAATTAACCTGTTCAAGAAAATTGTTATAAGTTTTCTTTAAAACGTTTGAAAGGAAAATATGATTAAGTCGCAATACTGCACTGAACTCGCGAATGTGTAATTTTGTGATGTTTAATTTTATAAATTAAAAACGTAATTCGTATATTTAATAAATAATTCAAGTACATTTATCATGTTAAGACATACAATGGTACTGACTCTCCTGATGAGTTCACTTTCTTATGAAAAATGGAAACAATAGAAAGTATAGTTCGGTGGATGGTCGATACTTACATCGTAAAGCTTTGATTTGTAATTAGTGGTTTTTGTTATCTATATATATAAAAATGAAATGCCCTTCGTTAGTCTCGCTAAAACTCGAGAACGGCTGAACGGATTTATCTTATCTTGGTCATTAATGTTCGTGGAGGTCTAGGGTAGGTTTAAAAGTTGAGTAAAATTAGAAAAACTCCCGTGAAAGCCTTAAAAATAGCCCTTTTTCCATTTCCCATACAACCGTTTTATCCGAGGAGGAAATGTTTTTTATTGCCTTTAAGGCGAAACAGAGTTCGCGGGGTCAGATAATCTTTTAATAAGAATAATATTAGCAGATTTTTCTTAATTTAGTAACATTTCTAGTACCGCCCCAACTAAGCTTTCGACTTATTAGGATATAGTTTACAACAATCGAAAGGCGGGATTCAAACTCTCGACTATTGGTTTAGAAACCGTACCCTTAACTATTAGGCTAACTATCGAATGTTTAGGTAGTATATAATAGTCTCAGGATGCTGCTGGGACTCCCCCGCCACTGCAGCGAGTTCGAAATGTTTTCGCAAACACAGACAGATGGTTTCGATGTAGTACTGTATAAACCGACTACATCACTTTTGCTCAGAGTTCGGGTGAGCACCAACAGCATGCTAAGAAGACTTAGAGATAGAACCGATTGCCATGAAACGTGACACTGGGTGCGCGTGCACTCCCGTGGTCGGCACAAGATCGACTAGATGATATTTCTGTATTTATTTTTATTTTATAGTAATGTTTACATGTATAGAATTAATTTTACATGTGTAAACATTATTGTAGAATAAATTAAATTTGTAATTTACTATCAATATGTATACCAATGTGTTACGAAATAAATGATATTATTATGTTGAATTTGAATGTTTTGTCTCCGTCCGGTTGGCCAATGTATACTAAAATAAATATATAGATAAAATATGAACTGATGGAAACAATATGAAATCTGTTTCTCTAGTGTTGCGGATGTCCATAGGCTAGTGATGTCGCCGCTCGTTTGCGCACTAGTCAATAAAAAAAATTCATCATACAATATACAAACAATAAGATATTATAAATGTATACAAACATACCTGAAGTATTATTGATGTCATTGTTCTGCGACTGCGCTTGGTCGTCCGTTTTCGTTTTTGAATCGGAGCTTGTATTGCAACCCATTTTTATTTCACAATGTTTTTTTTATAATAACACACTAGTATCAAAACACTGTTCAATATACTAGATAAGTAACACTATAACATAGTTGCATTGAAGATTAATTGCCAATGTCTGAAACAAAGAAAAATATATGTCAGGTAATTATTACTTTGGTGTAAGGAATCTTAATGTTAGTGTGAGTTTTCACTGATGGAACGTTTAAACAACCGATAATTGTTTTTTAGAAAAACAAGGTGTCCTTATTTTTTAAGATTTGTGCAGTGAAAATATATGGTTAGAACACGCTAAGTGATTATTGTAATACTGTTATGAACAATTAAATAAGAATTCAAACTACAACAATATTATTAATACTAAAATTATTAGAAGGTACATTGTAAACGGCTTCTTAGATCTGGATGAAATTTAGTATAAGTCTAGTAATAAAAATAGGTTACTTGTTATTCTTTTTTTATTTTATTTCGATTAGAAATTGCTGGTAATTTTTTTAGAAGAGAAGGGAGCAAACGAACGAAGTGATAACAAAGGTGATCGTCGACGACCATAGACATCCGCAACACTAGAGGAGCAGAACTGTGCCGGTATTTGAGAAAGTGATAACTCGTGAAGGATCCTAAGATGTACTGGTTTGGAAATACCGTCAAGAACAGACCGTTCGAGTCGACTGTGAGTGGCAAAAGATGGCGTGATTACCGCACAGTCGAGTGCCAGCCATCCAGGTGGTAAATACTTTAAAATACAAATAAAGAAAGAAAATTCCCCTTAGAAATGTATATTGTATCTCTTCAGATTGTGTTGTTTTCAAGTGTTTTATTAAAATTAATATTTGAAAACAGATTAATACTTTTATTTCCGAATAAAACGACGCAAATAACACGATTACGACAACAATAATAAATATTTCAGCACGCGACGCTAAATAGAAACAATATAATGAAAATAAAAAAAAATACTTTGAGCTTTGTTATAGCGCTTTACCCGTGTCGACGTAGAGGAACAATACAATGAGCTTTTCGTAGAAAGTCCTGGTTCCTTATTTTTAAATATTCATCTCGTTTAAAACAAAGAAAACATTATGAAGAAAATAAAATTAATTGAAATGTATTTTTTACAGTTAGATAAGAAATTATTTAAAAAAAAAATTATAAAAGCGCCATCTAGTTTCTTGATTTACAACCATTACCATTTACAAGGCATTAGCCAGTAATCTGTATATATAAAAACGAATTGCTGTTCGTTAGTCTCGCTAAAACTCAAGAACGGCTGAACGGATTTATCTTATCTTGGTCTTGGAATGTTTGTGGAGGTCTAGGGAAGGTTTAAAAGGTGAGAAAAATTAAAAAAATCCCGTGAAAGCCTTAAAAATAGCCCTCTTCCATTTCCCATACAAGCGGTTTTTTTGCGAGGAGGAAATGTTTTTATTTGTATTTCCTAATAAATTCAAAAATCTGTTTATTTATTGCTCTTAAGGCGAAACAGAGTTCGCGGGGTCAGCTAGCATGAAAAATATTTACCTTGTAGTATGATATTGAGGAAAGAAAGAACAATTAGTACGGGCGGGAAGTCATTAAATGCGGAGGACCGCATACTGTGGAAGGCATTGGGAAAGGCCTATGTCCAACAGTGGCTAGTCAAGGTCTAATGATGATGATAAGTAATGAAACAATTTTTTTTGAAATAAAATATGTAATGTTGCGAGTAGGCAAAGTTTTTTTATTTAAAAAAAAAACTACGTAATTAATATAGCGTTTGTCATTTGTCTTGTAGGCTCGGAACATCGCACGAATCGCTCCATGACCTTGAGCTGTCATAACATTCGAATACACGTATAGTAGATGTAATTAAAAAAAAATACACACCTAATAAATGTTTCAAAAACTTAACATTGAAAACAATAAGCGAGACATTCCCAACATTGCATCGTAATGGGAATTCTGACGAACATTTGCTCGTTTTACAAAATATTTTAACTTTCACGTTTGGGGAACAATTCTCTACCATTAGCATGCTTGTGTTGGAAAATTCATTGAAAATTTTGAAAGTTTTAAATTTTTTTTTCTATGAAATAAAAATGTTTAAAACGTAAATTTTACATCATCATCATCAGCCTGAGACTCACTGCTGAACTGCCTTCACCATCCTATGCTGCTAGCATTGTCTGTCATACATTCATCAGCTCCCTATACGTCCCCACTGAGGGGCTCGGAGTTTGTCAATGTCTAGATGCGAACAAATGTAGAATTGTCTTGCCTTACATAAACACTAAATTACTTGACATGTTTCAATTATGTAAAATTAAAAAGAAGCTCTCTTACTATAACATTTTAAATGCGACAGTATAAATGGGTGATTTTTTTTCATCATCATCATCAGCTCTTGTCTGTCCACTGCTGGACATAAGCTTTCCCCAATGCCTTACACAGGATGCGGTCGGCACGAACGTTGTTTGTTAGCATAAACTCCGAAAAATCTAACTGGACCTTAATGAAATTTGGCGCAGAGATCGATTATTATATAAAATAGGACATGAGACAGTAAGTTTTTTTTTTTATTCCTATATTACTTATAAAACGGCTTAACTCACGTGTAAATCGGTGTCAGTACCGACTAGTTTCGAGCTCATCGGGGGCTCATCTTCAGGGTGAGTGGGATCGGTACTAAAGCGCGTTCGCGGCCCGTCGCTCGAAACTAGTCGGTACTGACACCGATTTACTCGTGAGTTAAGCCGTTTTATAAGTAGTATTATATCGAAACATATATTAAAGACATATCGGATACTTTTTATTAACGTAAGAGCATTGTACATAATACATGTTGTGTCATAAATAAATCGTAACCGCTGTTTGTCATGTTTATTGTACCAACAGATTACAGTATTTACTATTTACATAGCTAATGTTATCATTTCATTGACAATTCAATGATATTAAACACAAAGCGAGGAAATAAACAATCTCCGACTTACATGTAACATACAATTAAAATGCGCAATATACTGCATTTATTTATAAATATGAGTAAATAAAATTGTAGAATTACTTTAACAGAGCTACATTTCAATTGTAGTAGTTCAGACTATTGTAGAGCGACGTATTGTAGCTGACGATGGCCACGACTGCAGGGACGAAGACGAAGTGACTCTAGTCGGTACTAAATTCGACCCGTCATGTGCCAATGTGTTTTTCGTTTATTAAATTTCATATGTACTTTAAGGCCATGTCCAGCAGTGAGCACACAAACTCTGATTATAACAACGACAAATACTTTCGACGTCTTTATAAATGATATCAAATCATTCAGTCAGTAGATTGACTATTAACCTAGGTTGACTGAATCAATCTATTCATTCCTTCACGAGTTAGCAGTTTCCCTCTTATTATTAATTTAGAACAAAAGCCTATTGCTATAAGAGTTCCGTCTGTACTCACATAACTGATTGATATTAAATTGTTTTAAATTATTACTTTATATACTGTTAATAACCTTTATTGTAACTAATATATTGGAGTTTAAGTATAACAGAATTAATGTAAACAATTGTATAATTAACTATTCGTCCTACATAAATATTAGCTCGTACAGTCTATTTTGTACAGGCAAATAACAATTATGAACCAGACGTCCTCCGTCAGTTTCGTGGTTAATGAGCAATTATCGTTAAATACAATTATAATTAAAACATATGTCCTTTTTTCAATAAGTTACAGTTTACTGGAAACCTATCTAATTTATTACATTAAAAACTTATCATATTTTTGTTAATAAACTTGAAATAGTAAAGGATTTCAAAGTTGCTCAATCCATCTATTACCAGCGTCCTTAATGGAAGCGGGTGTGATGAAGCATCAGACTAAACATTTCCTGTGGTGTTAGAAAAAAAATTGTATGCTAACTTCGTTCGTTTATCTACGTCGAATAGTTTTATTGTTAGTATGCAAAACCAAACAAAATGCTGATCTGTTTGTGAATCGATTCCAATTCACTTAAGCTAACAATGAAACGCACGTGTAAGCAAACAACAGGGGAGCGGCGGGAGGGGGCGCCGCGTCCGCCGCTGCAAAAGAGGGAGGTATTTTGTGGTAACATTACTTGACACGGAGTAAGAAAGGAAAACCCGTTAACGCACATGAATAAGATTTCATCGTCAACCCTTGTCTGCCCACTGCTGGCTATAGACCTTTCCCAATGCTTTCCACAGCAGAATAAGACTAAGAAGCTATGGTTGAACGCTACACCTTCAAGATTGGGGGCAATCGATCCTCGAAATTATAATTAGCATTGTTGGTCTTTCAGATTCGATTATTGAGAAGAAAATCTGTCACTTCTTGCACACTGTTGGTGAACCGTAAGCAACAATAGTAAAAGTAACCAAACACACGGTCTCACAAATAATTATAATATTGATGTTGATTGGGGACGTTAATCTTCATAACACCACTGAAGCGCCTACACTCCTTAAAAAGCAATACAATCTCAAGTTCAATGGTGCACTGTCACCAGTTACCATTCTTCACTTAAACCGAACTCATATATTCATTATTAAACACTCGACTTAATTTAATTGAACACACCGGACAAAAGACAAAAGAAAATAATGTTCAGTGAAATCGCAAATTCAATTTAAATCAACACACGAATGTACGTTATTTAAAAAAAAGACCATTATGAAGCTCTTTGAGGAGACGCAATTTGCAGGCAAACCATCTACCGTCACACTCATACTCACTAATGTTTTTCAATTGGTAACTAAGTCTGGAGTCCCTTAATATATATTAAGTAGTATTATTAATCGATGCTAAAGAAACGATTAATTAACCATGTAAGTAATCTGATGTAGTTGCTACTTTAAGGACACTTGTCTAACTCTCAATTCATTCACTCTCGTTCACTCAATAAACAAAATTAAGCCTGTCATTGGGATTGAAGAAATTTATGCTTTTGTTAAATATAAATTGGTAACTATAATTTGGCATATCCACTTATAGTCATCAGAAACAGTTAAAATTATTGGAATTTGTATATAATGACCTAAAAAGTGAAATTTCAATATAATTTCGAGTCATTTAAATTCATCTTGTCAGACATAATGAGTTTAATTTAAACACGCCCATAATTCAGTCATTGAACAATGAGGAAGAAACTAATTGAGGTCTCCGGACTGTCTTCCGAGGAACAAAGGAAACAGGTTTCTCAGAACTACAACGGAGGTAATTTCGTTTATTAAATGCATAACTCCTATAATAATGGTACATTTCCCACAGCAAAAAAAAAGCTTTTCTGCAAATTGTTTTCACTTTATATCCCAGTATATTGAATGAAGAATTTACAGTTTACAGCAGATCTTCAAATTGGTAGAAAATATAAATAAAAAATTCATTATTGAGTTTAACCAAATCAAATAACGTCCTTTTCTCTTTATAATATTAAATTTCCAGTACACATTTTAATTATAATCATGAACTATTTTTTTTTTCTAGTAGAGTCCAAAAAAGATTTTCTGTTATCATTTTTAAATCCATTGGTAACGAACAATACGTTTTATTTAACAGTTTCGAAAAAAGAAATACACGTTACAAACTAAAAATTTTATTCAAAACTGGACATGATGTTGCAAAAGCGACGTACAAAACCTTTGGATAGTTTTGAAAAGAATAAAAATAACAGCTCACACAAGTTTTATCATTTATTTCAAACATCGAAAGCTTTCCCGTAGTTAAAAAATGTTCATCAAACGAAACTGAAATAAATCAAATTAATGTACGATATTAATAACTTATTCGTTTGAAAGATAAATAAATACAAAACACGTTTTTGTTTTTTTATAGTTTTTGTGTATTGATGTAGAAAAGGAAAACTGAAAGGCTATCGTTACATTAATTAGTGATGCAAAATAATAGTTTTTTAAGGAAATTACGGGAACGGATGTAAGTGATATTTGACACAGTCAAAGTTAATTTGGAGAAATGTACAAAGTGATTTGAACCTAGATTTATGGATTGGTTATTTAATGTAATTGGAAAAAACATTAGTAAATTTTTGTTAAATTACTAATATTACTTGTAACCATTCCTGGTAAGCTTGTAAAAGCTTGCGTTAGGATATGATTAACAACAATATTCGAATGGAGGGATTCGAACTCGCAACCGCTAGATCTGTAGTCCGTACTTATAACCATTAGGCTATTAGCGATTCATTGCACTTTCATTTTATACTTTCTTAGCTTCTTAATAATAACAAAAAAAATATAACACTCATAGCTTGGACTTCAAATATATTATACTTTTCAACTTGTTCATTAGAAATGTTCTAAAAATAACATTTTCAAAAGTTTGTATATAAGACGCGACCTAGTACATTTGTACGATACCTATTTACCTGGGGCCGGGTCAGTGGGTGTGTGATGTGGGCTAATGCTTCGGGTTAATGCACCATCTCGTTCGTTGTGATAGCGCACGTGTTTTATCTGTTTATTAAGATATAGTACATTGATACTGAGTCATTTTATTTCGTTAACATTCCGAGAGTATCCATTAAACAATAACATGGCATTAAGTCTGTCTCGTCTAACTAAATGAAACTAAAATCTGTAGACACAAGATTTTCAACCTATTAGAAATGTATACATCTATTTTATTCTGTTAGATTTAGTGTATATAAACATGCTTATATAAATACAATGATAAAACAAATGTTATTACGAAATAGGCACGTTAAAAGCATCAATAAAACGTTCGAGTTCATTAACATTTCCATACTGGACGCGAGTGAGGAAAGCCAAAATCGTATTATATCGATTTACTTAATCCAATTAGGTGACCGTGGAAATATTGAACAAACACGCCTCCATTCATTAAACCGATCAATCGTGTGGGTTACTATTCGATTAAAAAAAATTCAATCTGTCATTCGTGGTGTCATTAATTGTTTTTATCCGAATTCAGAAACATCGATTCATTATCAATTATTGTTCTCGATATAGAGAATCGATTTGGTAGTTCCATTAATAAAATGTCATCGACATTCGGAGGACGTTGACCTCGACAGATGTTTTGGACATTTCGTCGCGTAATGACAAGGAAATAAAACGTATGAGATAGCCATGAGAAACATTTTTATACTTTTAAATCTAAACAAGTTTTAGTCGTGAGAAAAAAAATAAATGTCGCTTATTAACTTCTAGATATATCAGTATTTTGGTTATTGAATAAATTAATATCAATACATATCACTGTAATAAACGTAAAAAATTGTTCAGACATAGAGAACGATTGTGTAGTGTTCAAAAAAATTAATAGTAACCATAGCAAATAAGTATTTTAGGGAGTCCTAATTAGATTGAAGCCGTAAATATTAAACACGACTAACATATTTGGAAGTCGAATGACATATCCGGACATTGTTGAATAAACTTCACGGTTGGAAAAATGTCGTTCAAAGGTAGGAATTTTAAAAGTTTGTAAATAATATTAGAACACAGGATCGTACGCACTTTGACCGGAACTGTCTGTTACTTTCTAAATACATTTTAAAGTCGTTAATTTTTTAACATGAAAAAAACAGTCTTTTATGTTGCACGAACGCGAAAGTAGCTTTCACCGGTTGAATTTGTTGAACGGACACTTAAACTGAAATTATAATTGTGATAAGAGCAAGAGCGCACACGACTTTCATTTTTTTTTAAATCGTCTCAAAGGAAATTATTAGAGAAAAGATTATTTACTGCCAGTCCGTGAATTAATTAATTACGTAATAACGTAATTTGACAAAAGTCAGCATAAACTAGAACTTTCACTTTTATATCTTAATGTATGTAAATTTGTTCGACGACCATTTTATTATGACTACTATGTAGTCTAAACAGATCACAGCAAATTTTTGTTAATTTACTAATATAACTAAACAGTAGGCTTGTGCTAGGACATGGTCCACGAGTGGAATGACAGGATTCGACTCTTGACTACGTGATCGGAAATCTGTACCCTTAAACATTAGACTATTGGCGCTTCTACTTGAGATGATTCGTACGGTTTGTCGTCTGGTATAAACTCTACTTATTTTTTTGATTCACTATTTATGTTAATTTCTAGTCTTTCTTAAGTTACAAAACAAAGGATAATATCAAGTACTGCGGGTACACATGTCTCGCTATCTCTGTACCGTGTCTCCCAAATCGCAGCAAACATGTTCAGAGAATTCTCTTCTTGCGGTGCAATATTCGAAAGCTTCTAAAACCGACCGTCTAACCGACGAGATCGCATCGCACTACCGCAAATAGAAAAAGAAGCGAATTAAATCCTGGAACAGAGGACAGGTTTAAAGGTAGCCACATACGAGACAGTTTAGAAACGAAAATGAATTCCACAAAATGTTATCTGGTCTGCACTTATGTATATCAATTTTGCTTCTAATTTTATTAAAAAGTCTTTCCTTTATATAGCATACTTAGTCGTTTTACTTAAGATTTGAAAATCCTTTTAAATTGAATATACACGGTTACGATGATTTATTACAAAATTGAATGTTGATGGCTTTAAAGGTAGAGGAAGACCGAAGTTGTGGATGGATTGTGTGAAAGAGGATATGCGTAAGTGTGTGAGTTCATATATGTGCTGACAGAGATGTATAAAAGTGTACATTATTTGCCGACAGTGAGCAGGGAGATGTTGAACTGTTAACTGGTAGGATAGTCTTATCCTACATCTAATTTTAATACTTAAATAAGGTCGTTAATTCGTTATTTAAAATTTACGACAGTATACAGGGAACCTGAGATGGAAGGAGACAATGATATATTTTGTCTGATGGAATCTCAACGAGTGAGGGCGAGACAAATCGATTTCGGCGGTGCCCGTGAAGACGTGAAATTGTATCGGGGGAGACAGAAACATTTGTATTCCAACAAGTCGAAAGGAGAAAGATGACCGTAAAGATGTCGGGACCGAGAAGGTCGTTGCCGTGTTAATAAAAAAATCAAGATCTTTTGTAAGAGATTAGGTTAAAAAAGAGGTTAGTTCCTCCTCTGGTCGAATGCATGCTGGTATTATTAAAAGGAAATGTTCATTTACTTAGTGATGGTACTGAAGACGTTTAATTCAATCAGTACGCTGACTTGTTCATAGTAATATCAATTCCCTTAACGACGATTTTATTTTATTTGCAATCGGTTGCAAATAAAATAAAATCTTTAAAAACAAAACATGCATCTTTGTAACATGTAAGATTGAAAAAAAAAATGCTATTATTTTCATTATTACTTTACTGTTGAATAATTTATACCAAAATACGTTTATTTCGTGTCAAGTATTCGCTTTAAAAGAACTTTAACAATTATAACTAAAGAACACAGTTACCAAAGGTATGTTTTGTTTAATTATTAATTCTTATATTCAAAATAACGAGGTGAGGGTTTTTCAAGTACATCTGTCGATCAATAGAATTCCCCTACATCCCCTCGTAATAGAACCCTAAAGCACTGGTCACACCCCTCTTTAGGAACGAACCGACACCCTAAATAGGGTTATGACTGGGGACGGACCTTGTTCCTAAGGGACGCCCAATCGATATCGATTTTTAATTATAACCCGCATAATATTGCTGGGAACACAGCGCCTTATCCCGTATTATGTGACGTGTAATAGATTATTGAATAACAATATATTGGACAAGATGAATATTAAAAACACAAACGTGTCTTCCTGGTATGTTTCAGCTTTGTTGATACGTCATCGTCATCGGTTACAACAAATTATTTAAACAAGCAGTCTGACCCAGATATTAATTTATTTAATCGGAAGCGGGAGAAAAGCAGAGTACATTATAATATCATATTCAGTTGAGCAGATTACATGTTTAATTTGTAAGCCATTTAACAACACTAGTATTTTATATATTTTTGAAAGTAATTGAGTCTGCAAGACTACAAGTCTATGACTGCAGATGAGGTTATTTTAGACACGGCTTTTTGACAGATAGAGTCATAAAATCTGAAGTGCAAGTAGCCTAAAGGTTATGGGTACGGACTACCGATCAAAGGGTCGTGGATTCGAATCCCGCCGTTCTACTATTGTCGTAAACCATATCCTAACACAATCTTTTTCATGCTAACCGGGAATGGTGACCAGAAATATTAGTAAAGTAACATAAATCTACTAAGATTTTAATAATAAAAAAAGATCACGGTTGTTGCTCGTTACTTTGTGTTGTGTATACATATATAAAATATTGTTCAAAATGTTATTTATCGTCCTAATACAAACGGTGGATTATAAGTTGTAATATTCATTTTTTTTAACAGACGACACACATACGCGTGCCCGTCTCGGCAGTCGGTGTTAGACTGGGCCAATGTATCACAACACGTGATTTCTACGCGCTCTATTAATAATCTGCAACCGCGCGGAGGCAGCGGGCCGTGAGATCGCCAGAAATAATACAACCGTGCCAACGAGGATGTGCTTGATTTGTTATCGACAACCATCTATAAAACATGTTTGTAAATTAAACAATTCTTTTACTATTTAAGTTTGTAAATGTTGTTCACAGGATGTCAAATATACCTACATATCTATTGCGTACATTTAAGAAATAACAATTGTTAAAACATAGGTTTTCAGAGCTCTATATCTGTTATGTTAATGATACGAGACGTTTAGGACAGAAGAGGTACATCCCAACACTTCTCATTCGACATAAAAGAATACACTGAGAAAAATATCTTAGACCTTTTGTTGCTTTTGTGGTAGTAATGATAATTAGCGTTGAACTGAACATAACAAATCTATACGAAGCCACCGATACAGCGCGTGACGCAGTCTACGGTTGTATCGTGAGAAATGTTGCTTGTTTTGCTCCACTAAATGCGAAAACATCGTAAGTGGAGTAAACGATATAGCATAAATGATAACAATCATCCTTGCTTCATTGTTACGAACGTATAATCAACGTCAAGTTATGGAACATCTGCTTATTCGTTTTGTCTAGTGTCCTACACCGTCCTAGACTTCCTAATCTATACTTCTATATCCATACTATTATATAAAGAGTAACCTTTTTAATTTTCTGATGCAGAATCACAGTAACCATAGCACAGATTTGAACAACTCTCTGAATTGAGACCTAAACTCATGACAGGTTTAAAGTTATATATCAACACGTTATCAAACTTAGATGGTAAGTTAATTGAAAAAAAAACTATTATGCGAGGAATGTGCAATTTTTTTTTGGTAAAGTAATCTTTCCTCTTTTAAAATGGGCAGTAAACATTTTTAACGTAAATGCGGTACGAGATGTAAACATATAGAACATTCTCGAAATAGTTAAACCTATTAAATCAGCGAACGAACAAGTATCGTATCATACTTTATGTCCTGCATTTCATTCTATCTTTGCATTGCATGCAATAAATTCTCCTAACTCCTTGCAACGGACATAAATTTCGTATCGAATCTACGACCTTGTCTGGCCGCATGCCTGCCAGCGGTCGATTTAAACACATCAGATTGTTCTGTTAGTGAAAACTGAAAATATAAACAATCTTACATCACCAATGAATATGTAACACTAACGTAAAATTCTCTATCAAAATAGTTTCTTTTATAAATGATTTTTTATTTATCGTTTCGAGAATATATCTGGTTCTGAATGTAAACGTCTATACTACGCTTGCCGCTAATAAATCTTGTTTATTAGACAACACATACGATTATAGATTTGAGCAAATATAACGGAAATTTACTCACTGTGAAAACAGTATACTGGTGTATAAATCGTCTTAGAGGATCAAAATGAGAAAGCAACATCTTAGTATTGCAATTTACAATAGAAACAATATTGTTAACATGCATTAGACTCATATCACTGTTTTCCGAACACGAGGTCGAGGGTTCCGATCCAGCCATTCAGCATGTCGTAAACTATATCTTAGCATAAGCGTAGTTGAAGAGGTAAAAGAAATATTAGGAAATTAACAAAAATCTGTTAATATTTTACGGAAAAAATATGCTATCGAAAACATTATTACAAGTGTTTAAAACTTTCGCGAGACATTATTATAACTAAATAAAAACGACTACTGTCACGTATATTACGTCCATTGTCAGCATCGACAGTGAAAGACGGACAGGAACCGCGTAATAACAGTCCCAGTAAACCTGATATGCTCGACACTAATCGGCGCCGACACCGGATCAAGTGTCCGGAAATTCACGTGTTTTTATTTAGTGATAACAATTGTATTTGACATAAACTCTTAGTACTGAGAATTAGAAAGTTTTAAGTCTTTATTATTTTTCTTTTTTGTCCCCAACTCTGTAGTTTACACAAGGATTCCATTACAAAAGAATAGGAAAAGGACGCTTATCTAGCACTTACTTTGCGTCAAAGGAACGATTGCATGAAAGTGCTCCAGCGTAACTTACAGACGAGGAGGAATTTAGTGGGAAAAAACGACTGTGAAGAATGTTACATAATACGAAGCCTTTCATACTAAAGTAATATAAGTAAACAATAATAATCGACGTTGGATATTGAAGATACAAATATAAAACCCCCAGTTTGTGAAGTCGTTATAATTTATTAGTGTAGCTCTGTGACTACGTTCTCTTTTAATAGGTCTGATAGTCGTTATTCAAAGATGGTAATTTTTGTAAAGAACATAAATTTAGAAACATGTAATCAAACATAAACGTATGTAACTAAGCGTTAGTTCAATCAAAGTGCAATGTTGACGAGCGAGACGCTGGTTATATTGAAGTCTATTACACTAAAGAGAACAAGGCTGCTGTCGTTGTTTGATCAAATGTCAATTGGTCTTGCGAAATATTAGCCGCGAAGGACAGTTATTAATGTAACGTGCAAAGTCGACTTGCATGAAGTTACCATATAAACTTTTTAAGTGGCAATAAATAGTGCTGTACAGTGTCAATATAATACGTGCATATTGTTTTTAAATAGTCTTCGACTCAGCAACAGAATGACTTGGCGTATAAAACAAATGAATCAGAAAGACACCAGGGTACTGTGACTTTAGCAGGAAAGGCGACTACCAGGGTCGTACTAACATAGTAATGAACTAACAAAAGAACTCAGTGAGCAACTGATTGAAAAATTCAGGACCCATTACGTAAACTAGTAGAGTGGGCAAGAGAAGTAGGCGTCAGACCGTTGGCGTGCGAAGGCTATTCCCGTATCCTGCAGCCGATAAGCTTCGGCTTATCGATCGCGCCGTTGCTTTTTAAAGGCTGGCCCAAAGTTATGAACTGAGCGTATGTATCGCTAGCTAAAAATGATACCATAAAGATATAGGCAGAAATACACTAATGACTTCAATATTTTGTATTATTTCAAACTTAGACATTTAACACTGCAACAAGCCAACAAACAAAACAATTACGATTCACTGTTACTCTTGTGACGAGAATATGGATGAAATAACACCTATTAACATTCTGCTGAGCCATTTACGCTTCAGTAGCTTTTAATAAACCATGCAAAACACTCGTCAAAAACGTTATTCTCTTGTTAATCAGGGAAAATCGCTAAATCTTTTGTCTTGGAGCGGCAGCTACTTCACAGCGGCCACAGACGCGAGAGCGGTCGGTCGAGTCGTCTGACATCTTATTCGAAGCACTACGACAAATTTCCGACAAGCGGGTTCAGGTTTGTCGGATGCGGTTAGCCTCTTGGGAGAAAACTAAGACGACAATAGAAAGCCGGCGCTTGTATAACTTTACAGACAGATTTTAAGTTATTTTATTTCGAACAATGTTCTTTGAGATTTTATTCGTAAAAGTTATCGAAAAGCTCCGCTCTATTAAATAAAGGTTAGTTTTAACATCACACGGCAAAACGGCCACTGTTCTCTTTAGAACAGAGGTTCCAAAGAGAACGTAAGGTGATGACATTTGGAACTTCAATAGCCTAATGGTCAACGTTACGAACTAGCTATCCTAGCGTAAGTTGGTTCGAATCCCGCCATTCGACTATTGTCGTGGACCATATCCTAACACAAGATTTTTCTAGCTTACCAGAAATGTTACAAAAAATATTATGGAGTTAACAAAAATATACTAAATTTTTATTAAACAAAATACGCTTATATGTGTTTCATTTGAATACTCTTTATAACAACTAAAGAACTTTATAAAACGAGCAACATACGAATCGAGCAGTTGCATATGCGAGCTTTAAAACCAATTAGCAATGGAAACCATCTCAAGACAAACAGGAAGTAATTTATTGATAGAAATGAATCACGACACCATTATGATAAGAAAAAAAAACATGTTTACAACTTGTTGTGTCTGTATTCAATTACAAATCACTTTTCCTTATGATGTTTTAATTGTGACATATAAACTTTGAATAAATAAATATTATTTATGCTTGAAATCTGAAGACCTTCCGTGGGCACTGCGGTTAAACATTATTACTGTGAGTTCCCACCGTCAAAACATATTCTCATGCCTCTTTTAGAATAGAGATAGCAATTCATTATTGTACGAGAATTTGGGCAGTAGAAACCTACGGTTACAAGTATTTTAAACATCCTTCTTATACGATTCTATAAGATTTAAAAAATAGAAGTGTTTACCCATTGCTACTAATTTGACCAAATAATCAAAACTTTTTCTTATCATTACTTATTAATTTTTAATCAAAAATAGTAAGCTTTAAGCATTCAGCAACTATTCGTTTCGCAATTTCCTTAAAAAGTGTTACAAAGTTCTTTTCACATATATAAACATATTTAGTTCAAGTATTTTTAACTTGTAAATAATTTCACATCGATTTAACGGCCTTTCAAAACTCGTCATGTTAAAAGTAAAACAAAAAGCTGTTACTTGACTATCGCATCTAATTAATGAAGTTTTAATTCATACGCGTAGTGTGTAATTACGCTAATGGACGGAGTCCGTCGCGCTGGGGAAGGAATCTGAGCGTTTCCATCAACATATCGTGTACGGTTTTAATTATTGCTTCCCAATCATTGAGAGTTTTTAGAGAGAGCAGTTCATAGAGAGCCTATTTAATCAAGTTTTCTTTTGTTTTAAAATTAAAGAAATGTCTATTCAACTACATTTCATGCAAGGAATATTTTTTTTTTGCAAACCAATACAATTGTTTTAAAAGTGATTCAAGTTACGATACGTTCCCATCTGATTTTAAATAATGATGTGGCTGAAAGATACTACACGGTATGCTCCTACATGTCTATTTAACCTACTCTAAAAATTATACAGAACTAAAAAAAAAATGTCAAGATTAAAGAACATTTTTAATTCTATTCACTCCCAAACTAAGACACATACGCCATGATATTACTGGCAAATGCTATGACTATTTAGTCATGTATATATTATGTAGATTACTTCTGTTTCATTAAAGTTAAAAGGATAAATAAAAATATACTTAAGAATATAATCCAACACTTTCATCCGTAATAAACTCTCAAGGCTGAAATTACCATAAAAACAAAAAAGTAAACGTAGGTAAAGTATTACAAAGTTTACTAGCAAACATTTTATCTAAAACTTAATACATTACATCATAACTTGAGTATAGACAGCTGTGACCGCTAACTTAAACTAAAATCCACTGATAAAATACTACCTTAAAATCATACTGCCGTCGCTCTCATTTTATTTATAAAAAAAAGAGACGGGTTTTTCGCCGAGGGAAACAGGGTAGTTTCATCATCAGCCTAAGGTCGTCCACTGCTGAACGTAGCCCTCTTTATTCCCGGAACGGCAATATGGTATGGTCCATGTTGCCAACTTTTAACGCTAGAAAGCAGTAGCACTGGGTCGTGCAGCAGCTCAGTGCAGAGCGTCCCTTTGCAGATCTCGCATCGCACCTAACGATGACCGAACTCCGAATAATACCAAATAAATATTACATAACACAACCCTATCTTTGATAATAGCATCCATGTAACAATTATAAATTACAATACACTTACAAAACAATCGGCAAAACATCGGCAAAGTTCAATTACCTGTAACAAAAAACGACAAAAACTTTAATATCTACGTACCGACTACAAAAAACTACATTATGTTACAACGAATAGGTTATCTATTGGTACATTGCTTCGTATATATTGTAAATTAAGTACC
This sequence comes from Papilio gigon, assembly GCA_027563995.1. Taxonomy (NCBI): domain Eukaryota; kingdom Metazoa; phylum Arthropoda; class Insecta; order Lepidoptera; family Papilionidae; genus Papilio; species Papilio gigon. The sequence goes on along the minus strand of JAODUI010000016.1, from coordinate 3,258,406 downwards.
CAGTAAATAGATTGGATGTTTCAATTTGTTTTTTTTTATTACATCATAACACTGATAACGAATAATCCTATGTAGAGAATTCGGCGCTGTATTCAAAAAAGTTATAAAAGGAGAAGCAGTGTAAGTTTGCCCAAATTACATATTTTTGTTATTAAATTGCTAATACGTTTACATCATTGTCAGCCTTTGTCTGTCCATTGCTGGATATAGGACCTTCCCCAACGCCTTCCACATTATGCAGACTACCGAACGCATCCGACGTCTTCCCGCCGTCCGCACTAAGTCGTGGGATGAAGTTAATATGATTATTAAAAATCCAGCAGTCATCAATTTCGAATAAATAACAAAGAAACTTATAACCAATAAAAAACTTAACAAAATCGTGACTAGTTTACAAATGTGGTAAAGTACGCAAAAACTTCGATTGTTTTTTTTCTACTATCTATGACATGAATAAAATGTAGGAAAAACAAAGCAAAAAAACATGTTGGGGCATTTTGACAAGGGTCACACCAAGTCCTCAGACATAACAGGGTGCCGATGACGTAATGAAAACAAAAGAAATATAATTAAAATACGCTTCTCAGACAAAGCATATTGGACAACCCTAATTATCTAAAAATGAAATATAAAGTATAAAAAATATATAACAAAGTATAAAAAAGCAAACGAGTTCTTCGAAAATGTTCCGACCTCATATCGTATGGTAACAAACCTGTTCTATCTGCAAGGAATAAATGAGATAGGCAATAACCGTTTCCAGCTATCGTCCGTCCTCCAGTCTAGTCTAGACCGCTGTCTTGTTACAATACCGTGTACAACGACCCATCGCTGTCTGCATCTATTCTATACACAAAAGCTATGCATCGTTCGCGTTTTACATAGAAATATCCAAGAAATCATCAAAAGTTTAGAATATGCAAAGTAATGAAATTATTATTACAAAGTTTTGACGGAAATGTTAAAAAATTAAACCTTTATCATTTCTTTTTAATAAATAATATAAGAAGCGTCAATAGCATAAGAGTTAAGGGCAAGGATTTCCGAAGACATGGCCATGAGATCGAATCCCGCTATTCGACTATTGTCGTGGAATATATCCTGGCACAAGCGTAGAGCTTGGTAGGGGTGGCAAAAGAAATATTAGTAAATTAACAAAAAAGTATTATAGTAAATATTTCTTAATTTTTAGTAGTTGACATCTTAATATTGTCTAAGTCTGCACAACACGTTGGTATATTGAATACTTTGTACGTTTAATAATAATTTTGCGATATACGCCACAAGAACATCCGCGTTTTGAGATATCCTTATCACATTCCAAAACGTATGTATCATAACTTTTTTCCTTAAAAATGCATCACAAGATTTCCATTACATTGAACTGGGGATAGTCATTGATTAACAATGTACTAGAATTGAAAAACGTGTAATATAGGTTAGATAAGAACAAAACAAAAACATGATAAGATTTGATTTGCATATCTTATCACGTTACCATTATTTTGCAACAAAACATGTCAAGCATATTGTTACATTTTTCACAAATAATGTGCTTCAGAATTGAACAAAGAAAAACAGCGAAAAAGCAATATGTCATATAAAATTTAATCATGCTAATTATCCATATACATGGGACATATTTGTTTTTTAATACAAACATTAGTAGATTTTTGTTAATTCATTATTTCTTGTAAACATTCTCGGTAAGCTTGAAAAAGCTTGTTAGGATATGATTAAGAACAATAGTCGAATGGTGGGATTCGAACCTAGGACAGCTAGATCGGTTAACTATAACCTTGACCATTAGGCTATTCGCATTTCATTTGACATATTTCACACAAAAAAAAATCGAATCACATAATTTCTCATTCATTATATCGTCATTACCTAAATCAAACTAAATAAAAAAAAAATCTTAATAGCTTAAAAATTTGCTAAAAAAAATTAGGTACATCGTATTGAGAAACTATAACCAATTCAATACATAAAGTCGTAAAAAAATCATTAATATCAAAAATGTTTCATTACATTTCTATGTTTACGAGCACAATACTAATGAGTTCAAAGACCGACCGAACTTCTGCTGAATGTCATTCACTCTACAGGAACAAATATAGCGATACAATATTTACACGACATTTATTACACACAATTAACAAGATAAATATTTAAGCTATTTAATGGGACGTAAAAACATTGAATTATAAATTATCGCCGTATCTTTAAACTGGTATGTTCAAAACTTGATGGTCATAGTTTCTACCCATAACATACCACCTTGAAACAAAATATAGCTCAATCATCAACCAACTCCTCTCCCTACGAATTGTCGACACAGTAGGTACTCTTCCATACATCTCTGTCAGCTCATATCTGAACTCACACACTTCATACGCATATCTTCTTTCAATCCATAAACACCTCCCTTGGCTACCTTTATCGTCATGAAATCTGATTTCCTTATTGTTTAAAATATAGATCAATATTCCTTACAAATAAATACGAGTTTTAATTTCCAAATATCATTAAATGAAAATGAATGTCATAAAAAGACCCTTTTCACTTTCTTAAAGAAACCTATCAAATACAAGTGCAATTTGCTAATGGGATGCAGCCCTGCAAGTTTCACCCTTTCACATTTTTCGCCCTATTCGAAACTGACAAGATTTCAACGTCTTTCATATTAAATTAGAAAAAGTAAACGTTTTGAATTATCAACACGTTTTAAAATAAATACAAAAAATATCACTTTTATTCACATAAAACGTTTAATCTTAATTATTAAAATCTTACTAATATTCTAAATCGGAACATTTTTATGAAAGTTCATTGTAAGGTAACTTTCAAAGGACTAAACATATTGACTAAGTATTATTTAAATCCGCGCGGACAAAGTCGCGGGCGACAGCTAGCTCACCAATAGATGGAAATACCGTAATGTGATGAGGCAAAACAACAAAAAAAAAACTCGGTGTCGTCATCAATTCAATCAGTCCAATACAAACATTTGACAGTTGATGCCAACAATTAGTGTGCGGTGAACAGTTGGAGGCGCGTGGGCGATGTGAAGCAGCGGGTCAGTCCGTCACTCGTGTGGTTTACGTGGTCAATGACCGCTTGCGCGCGAGTTAATGACCACGGTCTAGTATCACTAATTGCCGCCCAGTTCTATGCTTATGGTGTTCTGCGGTCTCATTTCGATAATGCTATGGAAAGTTTTATAATTCGACTGTATTAATATTGCAAAGAGAAAACATTAATTTACATTTAATAGGCTTAAAATGTATGTAGCAAATTAGAAAAAAATTAAACCAATAATATGAAAGGCTGAAAGCAGTCTTCGTCTGCAAAGTGGTTTAATATTGTACCATTACAATCAAAAATATTTTATTAAAAAATATTATTGTGCACTTCTCACACTAACCATAACTGTATCGTTTACGTTCCCGTAATATCTTTCAATATGGATCCAAAGTATTCGCTTCACGTATTAATATATGTAGAGATGAAACTTTAGATAAGACGTTAGAGAACAAACTTAAACGAAATACAGCTGAATACGTAGTCTACAAGGCTACACATTTCCAACACAAAGTATCACGATTAGAGACTGAAGCACTCGATTTAAAAACTTTACAGCCACACTGACAGTTACCAGTTCCCACCATTATTACCTTCAGATAGTATCAAAGAATTGCAAATTCCATCATTGTTATTCCATCGGCAAAAGTCAACTACACACTGAACTGTTAACAAGATAAACAGAAAACGTTAGTTACGGATTCTATTCAAATTAAGTACTCTTAAAAAGTTAATAGAATTGTGTCAAAGGATAACGCTTCAGTGACTGTACGGGACAATGATGACAGAACTTCCGTTGAGTCACATACAACCTGTGGCAAGTTAACGGACCGGAGAATTTTGATTATAGATGATAAACAAAGGATAGCTACACCATGCACTGAGAGTACATTGAACGCACAATCATGACGGAACAACACACGAGCACAAGAGTAAATTGGAATTAAATGACACTTGACACCATTATTAGAATATATATAATTCGTCTGGCACTGCGGAGATCGATGGGCATCGATGATCCCGACGCTCGTTTTACCCCTTTAAAAAGACTGTCGCACTTGGTTGCCTTCCGTAGTACGAGAAACCTACAAAGAATCTCCATCATGACCAATTAACGACTTACGTTTGCAGTAAGCTAACTTTGTCAAATGGATAAAAAAATAATTCTGAATCAATTGTGACAATGTCATTGACGTAAAACATTACTGTTTCTCAGCTGAGCAATGCACTTCCTTAGTATTGTAATTAGTCAATTAGCCAGTGACTAAGTTAATGAGCATTAAAAGTGATCATTCGTGGTTATACAAGAAACACAATTAGTAATCGTGTGAGTAACATATCAAGATATATACACATAACATCGACAGTGCATTTTACAAAATAAAGGAATATCTAATCTGAACATACACGAGCTATAAAATTAGTTTACAATTAAAGTCAATTCCAACGCTTAATATTCTAACTTATTTGCAAAATGGTTTTAGTTCGATTCAATATTTACGAAACAAGAACATTAAATTCCTGCAATCTAAAATTTTAATTTAAAATTATAAGATATTGAATGGAATATAATATAATCACGGGACAGTTTTGGACAAAGATTGGTGATAATGGTGATGATGACATAACCAATGGTAATATTTTGTATTCCTTTAATTTTTATTATGGAAAATACCAAAAAAGTATACAGGTTATTGGCCTAAGATAAATTGAGTGTTCGAAGTTTTATCGATTCATTACATCGCTGACATAAAAAAACACATGCTAATGACTTTTGTTTTATAAAGTCTATAAAAAAAACGAATTCTCTATATCTCGTAGAGTAGACGAGGATAGATTAAAAAACGTAATCGTTATTTATGTCATTATCATATACAACTGCGGAATACTAATCGATTTAATAGCACGATGAAACTGGATAACAACCAAAAAAAAATTAAAAGTGCTAAATGCAAGTTATTGCTTAGCATTTCATTCCCTACGGATCCACAAAGAGCTGTAGAGCTAGGGATAAATAATTTTGTATGCCTAAGTTTACCGAAACAACCTTTGTGGTCGTGGAAGCTAATTTTAAAAAATGAGCGTTAGTCTTATAAATACCACGTTCATAATACCACAGTAGTTTATATATACAAACATGTCAGTCGTACATTTCCTACATACTTAATGGAATACAAATATGCTCATATGTATTTAATTACACATCACATTACCACTAGAATCAATAAACGTAGAAGTAATTATGCACATAGTTTAAACTGTCGGAATACATACATTAGAAACCTAGACCCAACCCTAAACCTATGCGGGTTCATTTGCATGAAATTTTCCGATAACGTTTTTATCTAATTTACTCACCCCTAAGTTTAATAGCGTGATAAAATGTAGCCTAAAACGTGTCGTAAGTTTACGGCTTGTTTCAAGAAAAAGAATTATTCAAATCAGTGCCGTGGTTGCTGAGATCTTAGGTAACAAAGTTTAAAAAGTTTGCGCTTTATAATAGTAAAGATTATAATCATCTCTGTCTTTTCAAAGACAATGAAAGCGATAGCAACAGTGGAGACGCAGTCAACACGTGTTCAGATGTACGATTAATGATTCACGGAAACAATACGGATATAACTATACTTCAAGAACAATACAATTTCAATGTCACGGTATTCAACACATCTATTGAGCCCTTTGTTACATTACTGTGTTCATTAATTGTTTACATCAATAATGTCTACGTAATTATAAATACAGAACTGAAAACAATAGACGAAACAAAAAAAAAAAATCAGATCGTCTATAAACTAAAGGTGAAGTTCAGGGAAATTTCCTTGAATACTTTTAAAAAACAGCAGCAATAATTTCAATGTAACCAGACCAATAAAACACAGAGCAGACACGTGAATAGGGTCAATAGCATGAGGATTAATTTAAAAAAAAAAGGAGACAATGCGTTTGGACACACGCCAGACACGCCTAGCGAGATTAGTGCAGTTACATTGCGAAAATAGTGAAAAATTTGGTACAACTCCAACAACAGACGCTAACATGAAAAAAAAAATGTTTAAAGAAACCTTGAATTTTTTTTTGATTATACACAGCCATTGATCGCTGCTGTCTGTTAACTGAATTAGCTGTTAACCCGATAAGCTTTGCCTTGAGCTTGCACCGTCGAAACCTCTTCTACTTTCCGTTCTTAAAAAACTAAGAAGAACAAGTTACCGAAAATTTAAGCTTAGTTAGTCGGTTTGTAGCATCTTGACTGTTTTGTAGTTTAAACTTTTTGATTTGTTGCGAACTCGCCTGACGAGTTCATTTTCATACGATACAATCGTATCAATTAATAAGGGATTGATAAATACTACTATTATATTAGACATTGTTTAATAAAGCTCTTGTATAGGCTCGTAGAAAAACTCGGAAGGTTTATCTGAGATGCGTCTGGTAACGACAAAAGACTGTCCTGACAATGGGTCCCTTATGTAGATGTAGCTCCAATCCTCACCCGCTTTACGTATTGACGCGACGCTCAAAATATTTACGCTCGTAAAAACCCGCCGTGTGCTTTCACTTCCCACTGAACGACGCATTCTTTCGTAAATTTTAGGTAGATTTTACTTAAGTTCCAAACTTATGTTAAATAATGGTTAAAAAAAAAAACATTTATCCGTAGAGCTGATGTGAACCAAAAAGTTTTCAGTATGATAAAATGTTTATCTTTCAATTTCTACATTTATTATAGCAACATCGACATTATTAGTAACAGAATTTGACTTAAATACAAAAAAAATACGGTATTGTTTCATAAAAAGTAAATTCGCCCGTATGCGTCATGCTGTAAGCTATAGGAGGGTGCTATTCCTATGGCCTTTGTTGTCTGGCTAACCAGCCAACTGTCAGGGCTGACAGATAAACTAAGTTTACTCGGGAAGTAATAAAAGGGCTGTCTGTATCCGAACGAACTTAAGTACCTTAACATGTTTAGTAGCACTCGTCTGGCAAGTTCATTACATAGAAATCAAACTGGCACTAAGATAAACTAAAACATACATTCGAAGCGCCACTAGTCTATCTGTTCAAAATTACGGACTACCTATCTTGCGGTCATAAGTTCAAATCCAACCACTTAACTATTGTGAACCATATCCAAACACAATCTTTTTTAAGCCTACCTGGAATGGTTTCAAAAAAATATTAGTTAATTAACAAAAATCTACAAATATTGTACATTACAAACTTTATAAACAAGTATGTATGGTGAGTAAAATGTATTATAACATTTCAGTAAAATAGGCCCGTGGTCTATAATCTTATTAAAGCGCAGTTCAGCGGAATCCAGCATTCGTGATAGGATTATCCGTTTAGGTCCGATACAATACACGATCTTATTATGCAACGGTCGAAACTTGTTAAACTCGTATATCCAGTCAAAATTCTAGAACAATGTTAACGATGTATTAATGTATGGAGGAAAATGTATAGCACCAATACCATGGTAAAGACATAAAAAGTGAAATATTTATATTGTGTCACTGTTTTGAAAATAATATTTTAACATCATTTTACCAGTCTACCAATCTAGGTCAAGACGTCTGGCCTACTGTAGGTAATACCTATGCACTTCAAAAAACAGTTAAAATGACTGTGATAAAAATGCATCTTATCAATTATTTGGGATCTGATAAAGGTTATCAAATCTGTTACAAAAATCACTTTAAATACATTGCTATCTTGTACAGAATTAATTGTCATTGACATGTAAACTTTTAAGTATATTACGAATAGATTACAAGTTAGGTGAAAAATTGCCTTTCGCGTACACGATGTAGAGTTAACTCATCATCATCATCATCATCATCAGCCTATGTTTGCTCACTGCTGGACATAAGCTTTCCTCAATACAGTGTGTATTTGGTTTTGAATATTCGATTTTTCAAAATTATTGTGTTTGTCCGCTAACCCGCGTTTATAACGGATAAACCCGGATAAACTCCCAAACAGCTGAATCAATATTGACAGGACTTATACTGAAAGGTAGCTGATGTGATTGGGACTTTCATAGTCTGGCGGGGTCTCGGGAAACTGTTCGTTGGTAATAAATACATAGTTAGTGACTAATAAAGACATTGTCTCGATGATTACAACACTTCCAGTTTAGTACAGTAGATTACCTTGTACAAAGTTCATTCACCCGGGCAAGTGCTAGTTAAAATTTAATTCAATACACGAATTAGGAACTTCTTCGTCGACGCGTGGCCTTAACCGTGTCTATAAGTGTACAACCAAACGAACATTCGTGGAGCAAAAAGTCTCATGTTTTTTTTTATAAATAGTTCTCCGACATTCGAACTATAATTGAAATTCTTAGAACTGCCAAATGGATTTTATAAAAATAATTGTAATATATACATAAAATATGTAACTACACATTTTTTACAATAACAATTAGCCAACGCAATATTCCACTTTATAATGAGTACACAATTCAAACTTCATCCAGATTAATTCAGTCGTTATGAAGTTACGAGATAGTCCATTCAACATTTTTGCATTTATAATTTTAGTATCAACATCACCGCCAGTATTCATAGGCATTCCCCAATGTCTTCCACAGTATGCGGTCTTCCGCCGTCGCATATTAGCATATATAAAAAAAGCTTTCATAAAATCAAGTTCAAGAGAAAGCTTTACATTTAATTAAAATTTCAACGATAAGATAATTGAAATGAAATGTAATTTAATTTTAGTATCAATTCACTAATAAATAAAAACAGTTTTTACGAGGACGATTGCATAGTAATGAGCAGAGAGCGGTCGTTTATTTCGAGGCTTTTTAAAGTCCAATTTAACTTTTAGTTCAAAACCACAATTACAACTTAACCTTACCTGATCTTAAAAAATATTTTACATTTTACTTTAATAATATAAATGTTTAGAAAACCACCTTCACTCTTTTAAATACGAAATATGCTTTCCAGATTTTTTATAATCTATCTAGAAATTTCATCTGAATAAAAACAAACTGGAAGGCATTAAGGAAGGTCTATGTCCAGCAATAGGCAGACAGACAGATACAAAATAAAATTTCTTACATTGTGCCAACAATTGGCACAAAATATTGTGAACACGTTCTCATAAATCGCACGTCATTAGATGGAAAGGAAAGCCAGTGTCGATCATCAATGGTCAATGACGGGGCTTCCGGAGACGGCCGCTCTAATGCCATACCTCGTTCAGTTATTAATAGTGGCCAATTACTGGGACGGCAACCTGGTATTACGGTGTCCGGGAGGTAATCAACTTGTTTTATGGTACTCCAGACTTACGGTGATTTGTTAAAAATATATCATTGTTTAAATTGATAACATTTTAGATTGTGATTTGAATTAATTTGAATGATTGAATTGTGAAGACAAGGCGTTAAAGCATTATCTAGCAAGAAGAGGTGCTAAAATGAATATAAAATTGAGATAAAAGTAAGAAAAGGTTTCATTTTTTTTATTCAATTAACAAGACATAAGAAAGCTATATTATGCGTAAAATTACTTAATACATTGAAATATATTTGCTTAATGTTTTTAATTAAATATTTAAAGGCTTTCAAAGTGTTCTCTCCATACACACGGGATATTTCATATCGCGTTAAGACTAACGAGCGACCATTAGCGTTGCTAATAGCTCGTTGCCGTTTTCCAAGGACGGAAGTCAGCAGTCTTGTAGCGTTGTATTGATATATTTTCTACTGGTTCCTCAACCATCAACCTGCCCTTTTCCTTATGAAGGGTCGGCACAGTTTACTCTTCTATATCTCTATCAACCGTTACATTTGAACTCACACACTTTCTACGCATATCCTCTTTTATACAATCCATGTACACCTTTATATCTTCTATTGAGTAAATAAAAAAAAACATTCTTTTAGAGATTTTAGAGATAGCAAGGTTCGCTGAATACTTAACGGAAGGCATCATCATCATCATCAAGGTGTCCTCAAACACTAAAACCAGATGAACTTGAATCGAAACTTTGGCATCACGTTCTAAGGATATCAAAGATTAGTAGTATCCAAAATCTACAAACTATCGTTATAACAAAATATCTAACATTGTTTCCCGCATGTAACACTGCATAACAAATGTTGCAGGCCTCCCGGGTGGATACTATTTATAAACTGCATCGACAGAGTCCAATACATTCTTTTTTATACTATAAAAAATATTGGTATTTGACAAATAATCTTACTATTCCATTTGAATATTACAAAAGGACGCTTACAAATAAAATCACAAATTTTCACTGTGTCACGTTTCAATTCAATATCGTTGGAAGGAATACAACCTATCACTTAATGCTTTATACAATGTAAACCCCAAGATATCATAGCATGACATTGGCCACCAGAAAACGTGGTGTTCGTTTGTTGCATAACATCCGGCACAGGTCAATGCACTTAAAGCCAATGGAGCTCTCACCTCAACTTGGCGCCGGTCCGACATCTTTAAAAATATTATGATCAATGTTTTGCACCAGCTGCTATTAATAACGATATACCCGTATATAATATATGTTAGCACAATAATATTGTTGCATTTAAAGAGATAAATCGAAGTGTATATTGGCAACATTTTAAAACAAAAAGCTTTAGATCATTACAGGACGTTTACCGGTCATTGATTAGCTCAAAATGTTCTGAACTCGACCAACAAAGGTCAAGACAAGACGTCAAACACGCGATCACGCTACACAATAAACAGGCCCATTTGAAAATGAGTCACAATGTTAGACTTAACGTTATATGAATTGTCGCGAAAGGGAAATCTGTCAGCGGATAATTAGCATAATTTTATAGCATTTTATTAACGTTATAACAGTTTTAAACAGATGTAACATTTATAGCGTTATAAATAGCAGAACTTGTACAATATTGTTTGTGGTATTAAGTTAGCACGCGTATGCGAAAAGCGGTAAAGAATTCAGGATTTGTTTTTAATCTAATTAACAGCGTGGTGTTAATTTATTCATAATTATAACAAAAAAAATCACAAATAAAAAGAACATTTACGATTGCAAACAAAATTCGTAGTCACAAAAGAATGCGTGGCAAAAATGCATCCGCCGCATGCCCACTGAATAAATATTTAGAGGTTCTCTCGGAAACCAGAAGGCGTATAAAAAACCAATATAAATTGTCTGCGCACGGACAGTATCAATTTTACATTCGCCGTCGGACCGACGGGTTTACCGTTAGACGTACTCCGACTCTTATGTGTACTTGTATTTTAAGACTTAATAACGGCTCTTCAAACTGTTTTCATGCACTAATACGATTAAAGGACGTTTTGAGTCGTTGCTCTTTTGTTTCTGCGCATCAATCTAACGCATAGAGAGCTGCGCACATTATTACATTGATTCAACGATTTTTTGCGTTTAATTTGAATTATTTAAACGTAAACGACAATCCAACACACTTGTAGTACAATGACCTTGCCATTTTTTTTAATATATTAAACATATTCCCATTAGGCTTGTTTGAACTAAGCTTATAATAGCAATTGATTCACGGCAACACTTTGATAACAGATACAAACTTATGACAAAATATATCTACAAATACATGTGTAAACTAAAAGCGACGTTCAAACAGAACTACGTCACAATTAGACGCAGTAAGCCTCTAGCCGCAGGGACAACATTATCTATGCATTGCAATTTGGTCCCGAACCAACTGTAATTTGCACAGTAACTTCACATAACGCGAACACTAGTTTGTACTGGGACTGTTTTATCATATCAGTATAACGCTTGACCTAGATATACAAACTATATCTTGGAATATATAAAGATAGTATAGATATCTGCTGACTTTTCACAGGTCATAGTGATGGGGCACAAAGACATCGTTACGGTTTTTGTTTCTACAAGTACTACATACTAAGGTATTAAATTTCATTCATATAACAAATGTACTCTTAAATTCTATTTAATTCTATATTCTTTTTTTTTAATTAGAATTATATAATCTAATTTTATTTCTATATTAAATATTTAATTTCAAAATAACGACTTGTGTCAACTATGAATAAGTCATTCATACAATTTCCCCTTTATTGTTAATTGAACGTCAAAAACTACCAATTAGTAGAACATATATCAAATTAATTAAAAACTACGCGACCGTAAATCAACGCTTGCAAAAAAAAATGAAAGGATTCCATGTTATAACTGGAAGAGTTCCGTTAGAAGAACTAGTTTCGCCAATTAAAATGCTGAATGGAAACTATAACTCAAACGTATTTCATTTAACCGAAAAATTTCACCTCTTTTACTTACATATGTGTGTAGGTACATTTCATCGGATATTGAAAAATTAATCGACTTACGAATAATGTAGCGAATACCAGTGTGTAGCTACCCTTATCCACTTCATCATCATCAGCTCACTATACGTACCGAGGGGCTCGGAGCCTACCCTATTATGAGGGGTGACTAGGCCATAGTCAACCACGCTGGCCCAGTGCGTGTTGGTTGACTTCACACAGATCTTTGAATTACTTCGCCGATTTGTGCAGGTTGCATCACGATGTTTTCCTTCACCGTAAGAGCGTCGGATAATGCACAAAGAAAGCTGACATCGCTGACCTCAAATTATTAAAATCGGACATCGCCGATGTAAAAGCCTCAATGGATTTTGTACAATATTCGATGGACAGCCTAACAGGTCAAGTAAGTACCTTGGATAAAGAATTGCAGGAGCTGAAGAGGTCTAAGGATGACATAGCTATCTTGCAACAGCAAGTGAATGAACTAAAAAGTATATCGCGGGAACATGATCAAAGAGCTGGCATGAATAACATGGAAATAAAAGGCGTTCCTATGACTAATTCGGAGAATTTATTTACAGTAGTTACGAAGATAGGAAACCTCATACATTGCCCCATTTCAAAAGACCATATTAACTACATCGCGAGAGTGCCGAAGATGCTTTCGTTGCGGCAGCCAGGAAACTCACAATCACAGCAGCTGGCCTCGGCCTGCAAGGCGGTACGAGAGTATTCATCAATGATCATCTTACTGTCGATAGTAAAATTCTGCTCAATAAGACGAAGGCACTTGCGAAAGAAAAAAATTTTTCTTTTACTTTGGTGAAAGGGTCAAAAAATTTTATGCGAAGAAATCCTACGTCACCAATTATAACCATCAAATCCGAAGCCGATCTAAAAAAAATCTCCAATTGACAAGCACTACCAAGCTCATCTGGGTACATTTATCTCGTCCAATATGTCTTTATCTTCTCGACTCCTGTAAGCATTATAACATCTGCACGCAAAGTTTGAGAACCGCTGTCACTTGAAAGCACGCGCAGTGCGCGTGGTCGTTTCACGAAGTACCCGCACGCCAATATTTTGCTCAGAATAATTTTATCTATAACTCGCTACTATTATATATTTTCATTTATATACACATTACTTATGCCGCCGAACACTATCACTCATTCGTAAACCGTTTACACGCGCTTCATTACATTCATTTTCAATTACGCACTTTCTCTGCCACTACGTCTAATGTAGTAACCACGATGTCGCTAAAACTCCGTATATTAAATCTTATTCTTTAAAAATTTACTATCAAAATGTACGCGGCCTGCGTACTAAAACGGGAGATTTCTATAGAAATATCTGTCTTTGTGACTATGATGTAATATGTCTCACTGAGACATGGCTAGTGGAAGGCATTAACAACAGCGAGCTATTTGATGACCGTTACACGGTGTGGAGGCGCGATAGGAATTATCAGGCGAGCGAGCAAACCTTAGGCGGGGGCGTCTTGATCGCGGCGCGGCGGGACCTCGTCGCCGCGGGCCGCGACGAGTGGTGCTCGCAAGCCGAGGACTTATGGCTTACACTATCATTACGCAAAATATCTTCCCAGTTTAACTTGCATATCTGTGTTATTTATTTGTGTCACCAAAACTTAGGGAATTCGCTTGCCCTTCAAACAACGTTATTCGCGTCTAGCCTTACGGATATTATATTGGCTCGGCCAGCCGACAAATTTGTGGTGCTAGGCGATTTTAACTTACCAAATCTGACGTGGACACTCTCGGTTGACGGCATGTCGTGCGAGCCCCGGGACGTTCAAGGGCATTATCAATTCGATCTGCTTGATAATCTCACCTTATGCAATATGTCTCAATACAATGCCATCTCAAATGTTAACAATAGAATCCTAGACTTAGTATTCTCAACCGATCATTTATCAATAACTCACTGCAATAATTCATTGGTAGCGGAAGACCCTCATCACAAAGCTTTGCATATTGTCACAGAATTCGAACGATCACAGCCGCTTCATTCATTGTCCTATGTCAAGTACTTATACCAAAAGGGGGATTTCCAATCTATATCGTCTGAATTAAATGAAATAAATTGGTAGAAAGAGCTCCTCAACAAAAGCCTCGATGATGCTATCAGTTTTCTTTACACTACGTTAAATTAATTACGTAACATTTATATCCCATTTGAAAAAGTATCTCCTACACGTAAGTATCCTCCGTGGTATAGACCACCGTTAATAAAATTACTAAAAGAGAAAACCAAGCATTTAAAAAAATACAAATTATATGAGAATATTAGTGATTTAAACTCTTATAACATTTTGAAGAAGCGAGCTAGGGAAATGGAGGAAGACAGGTATCATAAATATATAAATTGTATTGAAAACAACATACACAAAAATCCAAGGGCTTTTTGGTCTTACATTAAGTCTAAAAAGCAAGCCAACCCCTATCCCTCCCGACTTAAACTCGGACACAAACGTGCGACCAAGGCAGATGAGATCTGTAGCTTGTTCGCTGAGTACTTTCACACCTCCTTCTCGCAACCTTCCACCTCGCACAACGCGGCTACTGCATCAAATGAGCCTTCTCCGCAGATTAGCGCTGACATAGCTACTGTAGAGGTACTAGACTCCGAAGTCGAAAAACTGCTCAAAACCATAGATTTAAATAAGTCAGCTGGCCCAGACGGCATACCCCCCATATTTATCTACAAATGTGCAAGAAACCTTTCGGTCCCTCTTGGTCTACTATTCAGGCGCTCTCTAAACGAAGGAGTCATGCCTACTATATGGAAAAGTGCATACATAACTCCAATACACAAGAAAGGACCTAAAAATGATATCTCAAATTACAGGCCAATATCGAAATTATGTGTTTTTGCCAAAGTTCTAGAAAAAATAATATATAATCAATTATATCTCGTTTTTAAACACACGTTTAGCCCAGAACAGCACGGCTTTCTTAGAGGTAGGTCTACAACCTCCAATCTCATACTCTGTAGCGAATTCATTACAGAGCATATGTCGGAACCTGCGCAAGTAGACGTGATCTATACCGACTACAGGAAATGCTTCGATAGATTGGACCATATCGTCGTGCTTCGGAAGCTCCAGCAGGTTGGCATCAGAGGCAATCTCTTCAGGTGGTTTTCGTCATACGTGGAGGACAGGTGCCCCACGGTGGTGCTCAACGGGTTCACATCTGCCTCCATGAGTATACCATTTGGGGTGCCCCAGGGCTCCTTGCTCGCACCGCTCCTTTTTATATTATTTATTACGACATTTCGGCCTGTTTCCAATTCTCGAAAATCTTACTATACGCAGACGACATGAAAATTCTTTGTCGTATAAAAACTACCCAAGATACTTTGAACCTCCAAGACGACCTAAATCGATTCCAAGAATACTGCGCCCTTAACAAATTAGATTTAAATGTATCCAAATGTTTCGTCTGTACCTTCACGCGGAAACCAAATATTATACTTGGCATCTATAAACTGAAACATACACTTCTCAGCCCTGTCACTAATGCAACTGACCTTGACGTAGTTTTTGACTCAAAACTTTCATTCGACACACACATCAACGCTATTATTAATAAGGCGTCCAAATCTCTAGGCTTCGTTTTGAGAATGTCGTCCGAATTCCAAACTGTTAAGACTTTTAAAATGTTATACTGCGCATATGTACGTAACCACCTGGAATATGCCTCCCAAATCTGGAACCCCTGTTACAAGGTGTACATCAACCGCATCGAAAACATACAAAAAAGGTTTCTGCGGTTCATACAATACCGCGCAAAAACATATATAAACAACTATTACTCCCGTTGCAAAAAAAATCATTTGTTACCGCTTGCAGAGAGGAGACGTGTAGCCGATTTAGTTTTCGTTACCAAGATAGTAAACGGCACGATCGATTGTGCCGAGCTACTTGGGAAAATAGGTTTCGTTGCGCCCACGCGTGCGCTCCGTCCGCGTGGACTCAACATACTACACACACCGCGAGTGAGGAACAAGTACCGGGAGAACAGCTTCCTGGTGCGAGCGTGCAGGTGTTATAATGCTGCGTGTGGCCAGTTGGACATGTTCGGCGTGTCGGCGATTAATATCAAACAACTTAACAAGCAGTTCTTTTGCTCAACAGTGATACAGGACTGAATCGCCAAATTTTCCACATATTCTGTATTCATATGTGGCAACTTGTAAATAGCCTTTTGTTTTATTATATTTTTACTTTTATTTTGTGAGCTAGCTGCAAGTTGTTCCGAATAAATAAAAAAAAAAATTTGTGTCATTCATTGATTTATTGACATTCATAAAGATCAGGATACTTTGCAGCTCATCTAAAGTGATCCAAACATCAATTCAAAAAGAATACATGGATAGAAAGTTTACTTGTGATTGAGAAAACAAGAGACTTACGTTTTTAGATACTACAATCTTCTTGAACTGGTCTCGCGTGATCTCCTTCTGGTCTCCGGCGGTGTCGCGGAACAGCTGCTCCAATCTGTCCACGCTCGGCTTGTCGATCCCCACGCGTGGTCTGAGTACATCACAACAGTTTGTTACACCACACTTCGTCCGGGTCACCTGTACTCACTTTGCTTTAACACTATTTATACTCTAACCTGGTGCTAGAAATAGATGCAATGAACTCCATGACCTCCTCTGCTGTCACGTAGCCGTCGTCTTCGGTGTCCACGACGCGGAATAGCTTTTTGGTTACCTTTGAGTAACAAAGCACATAGAGTTATTTATATTATCATGGATTATAATAAGTACTTTACTTCGTAAAAGAATTGTCACACAGATTTTGCATCTTTGATACATCAAGAGTGAAAAGTGGCTCGCCAGCTGGAGCGACAATAACGCTAAGCATCGTTACCTCGACGCAACTCCGCCGTGTCGTAAACACCACCCTACCACGGCAGCGCACCCAAGTAAAGATGTAATAGAAGTTCACAGACCACTTTGTTGCGCAGAATGCGAGCGAAGGCTGGCGGGCAGACAGGCCCGTCGCCGCACAGCGCGTACGCCACGCTCTCCAGCTGCTCCACCAGCTCCAGCTGCCTCTCCTCGCTGGACACGAACAATGTGCAACTTAAATATACAATATTGTCTTCCTTTTTATTATAACAATACTTTACACACTACACTTACGGAAGCCTCTCCTTAAGGTGTTCGATCCAGTCCTCCTGAACAAGGAGGTCTCTGCCGTCGACGTCGAACAGGCGAAAGATCCTGTCCAGCAGGTCCTGGAATTAATTACCAGGTTTTGAATAAAAGCTGTTATATTAAGTTTGAGAAAGGATAGTTTACAACGCACGAAAATCTTAAAGAATACCCAACTATGTGATTCACAAACAAATAACTTTAGAAGCGACGCAAACTGTTCGCACTCACTTGAAAATAAAAACATTTATGTCAAACTAAAAAGGTCGGTTGTTTGATAAAAACTTGCGTCGGTATTCTGTGATTATTTGGGTTTTTCATAGCGTTTGTTATATTGCAGCATATTAGAATGAGTTGTAATTAAGTATCGCTAATAATTATTTACCTAATATTTAAGTTTTGCTAGACGTTTGTATTAATGTTTATGATAATTGTAGTTTTGCTTTTCGATACTAGATGGCGTTATCAAAGTTTTGCATTATTTTCCTGAACTGTTTTTTCAAGTTGCTTTCCTCTCATCGTTAGATGTCACTAGTAGTATTTTACATACACTTTATTCTTACACGACATACAATTTTTGTTTAAATCTTAAAAAAAACTTTACTCGTGTCAAGTAAGTTGGCAATTGAATAAGATTAAACATCGGAACAAGCAATTTTAAGTATAGCGAAAACATCTAAGAGTTTACTTTTAAAAAGTTCGAGTGATAACGTCGCGCCGTGCTACTAGCGCTGTCACCTGTCACGTCAACAGGTAACGTGCGACAGGTGATAGGTGACAGGCGACAGGTCAGCGGCGCCAGTGGCTGCGGTCGTGCTCGCTGAGATGTAAAATTCAACGGAAGTTTGCGACTGTTAGTGCGTGATATCTTTTTTAAAGCCAGTTTCATCTCCATTGAAACATAAAATTAAATCAATGTGTTATTGAAATTCAGTACATTACTTTAACAAACATTCTGATGATAAATAGTAACAGTATGAACGCGGCCCACTCGCCCGGTGTACTGTCTCAATAAGGATTTTCTTAGCTTAAACTGCTAATTTAGGCTTTAGTACTTTATAAATAATATTGTCATAATACCGAATTCATTATCTAGAAATGTAGTCTGGGAACTGAGCTGGACCAGGCCGGGTCGACTCCCGACCTGATTACAGTCACCTTCGCACCGCCATCCCCGGCGCGTCGGCCGCCTGCCCACGCCCACGTAACGCGACCAGAGCTTGTATCATTAGTTATTCACAGCGCACTCCCACGCCCCCACGCTCCGACGGTAATCTGGTTATAAAATGTCAGCGATGTTTGTATTCGCTTAGAGAAATTAGAGCATTATAATAATCTGGTTTAATTCGTGTGACGTCTGTGTGCACTTTAAGTATTTCTTACATATTCTTGAGAGCGTAATGAAGAATATGTAGAACTTCGCCTTTTAATAAAATCGCTACTTGATAACAGGTGGCAGTGTTGGCAAATAATGGCATTAGCAACGCCCGTCATTTGCGATGATACATGATAACATTGCCTGTCTGCCTGTTTCTGGGAAATAGATATTCGTTGCAAGCACTTAAGAATATAGCCTACATAAATAATCCTCAAGATATATTGTGACCGTCAGCTGTATAATCCCTTAGGTTCTCTCCGTGTCTAGTCACGCACTAGACCACCTCGGCCGGCGGCCTCGCTGCAGCTCAGCCTGTCACCTGTCACCTGCAGGTAGTGCCTAATGTGACACTCGTGACTAGACGATCGGCTTACTCCGCTAAGGGCGGGACACACTGGCGGAAGTGATTACCGTACATTCATATTTCTAACATACACTTGGCTAAACATTACACATGTATAAGTGACTATGGTTGGGGGTTAACTCTACTGTGATATAAATACGGATGATGAAGAAACCAGAATAATGTGAATTTAAGTATGTAACAAAGGCATGACGAGTGAAATAATAAATGGGACAAAAAACCTTGACCAACTTAACTCTGTGCATTGACGCTGCAGCGAACTAGCAAAAGGAGATAACTAGTTGGTTCAAAGTGTTGTGTGAAGTACCGCGCAGTGTGTTAACAACCTAAGTGCATATCAGATCCGATCGCGAGATCAGTTCACGCTCCGCTGTAGTTCGTGCTGAAGTGCTATCAGTGGCCGGATCGCGGACGACGCGCCGGCGACCGCCGCCTGTCCGAGATCCCGCCTGATTGTGACGTGACTAATGTCACGGCTATTAAAGCGTCGTCGACGCTAGAATAGTATAAGCAACTTACAATATTGCCATAACTACTTACATTAAGTATGCTCGAGTGAAGCCGCGCGCGCGCCTTCAGCTGGCTTCATGAAAATCACTGTAAATGTGACTGTAATCCGATAAAACATTTACTGTTAAGGATGTCATGTTTTTAAAACATTTTATCAAAACATTGTCTTCAAATTAAAATTGAAGCGCCAATAGTCTAATGGTTAAGGGTACGGACTACTGATCTAGGGGTTGTGGGTTCGAATCTCGCCATTCGACAATTGTCGTGAACCATATCCCAACACAAGTTTTTTCAAGCTTACCAGGAATCGTTACAAAAAATATTAGGAAATAAAAAGTACAAAAAAATTAATAAAAATCTACTATCACTTAAAAAACAAAACAAAATTGTTTACCAGTTTTAAAGCCAAAAGTGAAATGTTGCGTTTGTTTACAACCTTTAAACTAGAACATCCGATGTCTACTACAGCCTAGCCATCGTCCACGATTTCCTTCAAGCAGAATTAAAAATAACCTTTATAAACAGCCTACGTGGTGCTCCAGGCGGTAATCTAATAGTGGCAAAATTCATACAAAACCTATTTCGAGTTCCCTGCTAACAAACATCCATCTAAACTTTCTCATTCATAAAAGTGAGATTGCAACAGTCTGAGACACGAAGCAACAAGATCGGTCCAGGACGATCAATCACGAACAGTTTAACGTCATGTTCCGTGGCTGATATCTCAGTCGTATCACATCTATTTGGATCAGTTCGTGTCGCAGAAGGCCACTTGACTGCGCCTTCATCCGAAGGCGGGGCTCGAACCTCATTAATAATACATGAACTTAGTTTGGAGTACAATGCTTGTTATTGTGACGGAACGCAAGGGAGCAATAAATCAACTTGGTGCTGGAGCTGCAATGTACAACACAATGCAATTTTATCAATGACAATATAGATAACCTAAACTTATCGATATAGTGATGTCATGAATATTACAAGTTACAACACGCAGCGGGGTTTCAATCAAACCTTGTAAACGTTTATTGGCATCCGCTTATTTAATTTCGTAGACAATAGAAAAGAAAAAGAACAAACAAAATAAAAAAGAAATATTTTGTTCGTTATTTATTTTTTTGTATATTTGTGTGTCAATAAATCTGTTTCTTTCTTTCTTTCTCTCTAATGCCAAAACTTTACCTTACAGTGTAATACCACTGCTGTTGCACTTTTATCAGAACGTTATTATCTCTGTTTTTTTTTCAAAGAGAATGCGAAGCAAAGAAATGTATTTACATACAAGGTTTTCTACATTTGAATCAGTTAGATATATTGGCAATTCAAATTAAATTTCAACTGCCAAGTCCTGAATAAAAAAAATTCTATAGTTCTCACATAGTCGATACGTCGCGGCTACACACATCTCTACTCTCGATCCCGTGACAATAGTGAAGCTCGAGGCGCGTGGCTGAGATGAGGTCATTTGTCAGGGAGCAATTGCTATGGTAATGCAGCTACGATTGATGGGGCTCTGTTGCGCAACTACACTACTCGTAGCGCCATCTAGGAGTGGTATGCAGTTATTATAAAACTTTCATTTTTGGACGAAAGGTCGGTTGACTTAAGATGCTATTAAAATGTTATGAATTGTCATACTCATAGTCGTTAAGTTTCCCTTAAGTTTGAAAAAAGTAGTAACACTAAGGGATTTTCTTAATAGTTCAACAATTTTGTAACTTACTAAATACTTCGTTAGTTTTGATGCGAGAGTGCCGGGTACTTGGGACTTCACTGAATTAATAAGCATTTAAATTTACGTCAGAAATCATCTTTTGTAACGCCGAAAAGAAACGATACCAGTTTTGGAATTTGCCAAGCAACATTCAGAAGTAGCGAGCGAACAAACATACTTGTTCCTTTCAATACATGACTAACATGTCCTAGATAAATATAACCTCCAAATAAATGTATCTGTCAGTCAGAGGATATCGCAACGGTGACCGCGACCAATCGCCTGACTCCTCGCCTGCAATTGGCTGTCACACCGAGGTCTGCTAACCGTAAGGTTACACTCACGTAACCACTTCTCCAAAATATACCATCCCTCATTTTTCAGATGGACCACAAGTCCGAACTAGATGGCGCATCAATCAAAACACATTCTAATATAACCAATGAAATTAGTTCTATATGTTTCCGCAATATGGCCGAAGCTTTTATATTTTTGACCCTGTCGTACTCAGAGATATTTAAAGATGGCTAAGGGTAATTTTATGTAGATTAAATATAGGATAGTGTTATGTTCCCGTAAGTAATTATTAAAATGTGTGCGGCAGATAGACTTGAAGTAACAAAAACATTAGTGGTGATTACTTTTTAACAAAAAAGTGATAATTCATTTGTTTTTAAACTATTAAAACTTTTGTGAGCCATTTCACTATACTACTCGCGCTATACGCTGAGTGAGCGAAGGGCCGCGAACGCGCGATAGTACCGTCCCACTCACCCTGAAGATGAGCCCCCGATGGGCTCGAAACTAGTCCGTACTGACACCGATTTACACGTGAGTTAAGCTGTTTTATAAGTAGTATAATTTATGTGTTGTATAGTAAACGGACAGTTGTTTAATGCAGTACATGTAGCGGCGGAACTAAGCGAATGCTTTTAAGAATGATTGCCTTGTTGATTGGATTAGTCGCGATCTTGACAAGTGAAATAATGGCAACATTTATTTTATTTATTTTATTGAAGCAGGCGAGCGCGGCCGGCCGCGAGCCGCGCGCCCTCTGCCTGCATTATTCATATTTATATTCTTTACACGGACATAACTATACTGAGCTGTAATTATGTACATCGACTGTTTTGTAGTTGCCGCTGTTCTTGTTTCTTAACTATCAAATGTGCGAGCGAAAGTAGACAGTACTCGACTCTGGGTATCGTTGCGTGAGTTACTTTAATTACAATTATATCGGAACTTTTTACAAACTTCTTGTGAGAATTTTAAGTTAAAAAAACATTTGAAATCTGTAGTCGTAAATTATTCTATGAAACGGTGGCAACTTGCGGGTATTAATGGATTCTAATAAAGTTCTGTGTTACAATCGTTGCAACGTTCACAAACATTAGTCACAGCTCACGTCGTTAGCTCAGAAAAGGGTCACACATGCACTTAGGACTCGACCGCGTCCGAGTGAGCCCTAAAGGTATGTTCACAATACTAGTAATAACTTATAAGTCATTTTAAGGAAAGAATACGTGACAAGTCAGGCTTGTAGGGCGACTACTAATGTACTAGTTTATTTTTTTTTATGAAAAGGTACAAACGAGCTGCGGCATCACAAAGGTTATCAGGACCATCTACACCCGGATATCCATAACAGTGCAGCACAGGTGCGGTCGCCTTCGATAGAGGTACGCTCGCTTCTTAAAGGATCCTAATTACTGGTCAAGGCAGTTATCACAAAGTTAGGTATCCCGAGGAATTTAAAAGTTGTCACTTAGACCTAGACACTTATCTACGGCCTGTCTAGTTTTATTTAATGTAGTGAAAATGAATTTACTCAGTGTAATGTTATCTTTATGTCAGCTGGGTAAACGCGGCTCGGAGCGGCGTCTAATGAACCAATATATAGATATCTGCGCGCGCGCCGGCTTAGCTACGGGCTGCGGCTGCGGCGCGGAGATAAATTCATCCAATTAGTGAGACATTCTCTACGATCTCAGTCACTGCCTCCACATGTCCCGGGATATTTTTCACTTGTTAAACAACTCCGTAAGTGGAACACTGCGCTCCGTTAGTATTCATATAATCTCGGCATTTATTTATTGAAGGTTTCATTTAGATTTGAGTTAATACGTTACTTTACCTACCTATTGACTTGATTGCTTCTGTGAAGTTTTATTTGAGAAATAAAAGACAATACTATTCTAGTTTAGTACAGGACCCGTGTGTGTGGCTTAAGTATCCCGAGACCAAGCACAGACCAGGACACAGGGAGCTGGCGGCGCACTGTGGACGCAGAGGGCGTCCACCAAGTGGAATTAGGTCATTAAAGGAGAAGTAAACTTTACTATACTATTTAAAAAACTTACAACCAAATTTAGAACCTCCTTCTGTTTGATTTCGGGTAAAAATAATTACATTAACTGACAACTGTCACACTAGTGTGCTAGCAGTCCGTTGTTTGCGTTCGAAGACGTCACCACTCATTGTTCAACTTCCCGGCACGACACACTCGCCGGGAGTTCCTTGGAGCGGCAGGGAGTACCGCTTTGAGAGTCACCGGTGTAAAGGACATGTCGGAATCAATTAGCAGATGCCGGAGAACGTTCTGCAAAGGCGCAGATCACTATCTCCGCAAGCTTCCTTACTGAGATGATATAATTAATGACGTCTGGTCGCGGCCGCTCGCGCGGACACAATTAAAACGTGGAGATATCTGCGGACCATTTGAAGACACGGAAGTTATAGTTTGGAATTTATGAAGAAAGTTAGCTTGCACTGTGATGTTGACGTAGATTTACACTGCTGCAACTTAAAGAGACTTTAGTTAACCATGTAACCAAGTAATACGTACTTACAAAACTTTCAATACACGAATACTCCACAACGGAACAGCAGCTAAAGCAGTTTTACAAGTTTCCTTCTGGCCAGTAGTCCGGTCGGCGAGTGGACGGATGTCCAGGCCAATATACATTCGTTAAAATATAAAAACAAACAACGTCGACATAATGATGCCCATACACGTGTCTCCTAGCTCGATACAGTCGGATAGATTTATACGTTATGTGTACAGTTGCTTTTAAAACTTATTCAAGTATATTTTCTAAACATAAAAAATAAACTTTTAAAACATATTATTTATAATTACTTTATGTAATTTATTTATTTATTATTTACAAGGATGACCAACAGCTTACAAATACAAAGTCATTAAATTGAAATACACAATTGTCAAAAAGCCAATAACAGGTCATCGCGAATAGAAATATTATACAAAAATAACATTGCGCGAAGGCAAAAAAGAAAAGGTAGACAGCATGAAGAGAAAACAGAATCTGTCTATAAGAGAAGATCTCTTATAGACAGATTAAAAAAAATCAAAATTCATTTTGTATGACACAACCTTATAATAAGCAAGCAGGGTTACTACCTCAGTTTATGGAGCATTACATTGTCCATTAAACGCCATTTATGTTAATTCTAGCTTTAATCATTACAACATTTTAGGTTATTTTGAATGTGAAATTGCTCTTAAGTGTATTAAACGAAAGTGTAGCTAGCCCGGAAAAATTTTTGCCATCATTCATGTAACTATATTTTTAGCAGACATAATTGCAGTTATTTTTATAAACGTCAAATCAGCGGATCACCAAGTTAGGAATTTAACTTTACTTCTCAAACGATTGCAAAATACTCCTATCCCGGCTCGCGCGCGCCCCGCGATATTATTTCTGCCGCTCGCTACCATGGCAACCGACGCCATTTCTGTTAACACGCTCGGCGCACCAACACGACGCTCTTATTTCTAAATTATTATTTTAAATACTTCCTAAAACATAAGTTCCTAACAATATAATATAGAAGTTTTGCGCGCGACTTCATTCAAAACCTCGAAAGATAGAAGTCCCTATTTTTGTTTATGTTATGTCCATATTGTGCAATGATTGTCATTTCGGAGTGGCTGTCGCCGTCGCCATCGCCGTCGCGGTCGCTGTCGATCGAGAACATTTGTTTATTTTTCAATTTTTAGTGATTCTGACATTTGACTACTTATTTTCTTCATTTAATATGAGGCGGCGGCCTCGCGTCGTTTTACACTTTTAATATCTTTTATCGATGGGTCAGAACGAAATACTGCAAGTGGCAGCGAGTGGCGATTACACTGTACGTGTAATAGGCTGGGCAGCGATGATATTTACTTGCATAAGGATTCGTGGCCGGGATGGACGGTGGCCTCGCGGCTCCGGACGCTGTTATTTGTGTGCATTTTAATTGGTGTTCCGGACGAAACAAATGGTCACTGTGAGAGAACCGTCGACCACACCTGCACGCTATCACAGACTTTTATTGAAGTAATGTAAGATCCTTACACTTCGTACATACATCATTTTTATATAACTCCTATGATTCAAGTGAGCTATCACTTGAACCAAGAAAGCAAAATTGTCCCTATTTTCTTACGCATTTTTGCATTTTTCGGTTGTGCTTTGTTCTCATTTCTTTGACGTCATCTGAACTATTAGTCAGAATTAAACAATTCCAAGGACAATAATATTCTACATTCTACTACATTCTCGATAGTGTCACATTGAATAGGAAAAGGGCCAGCGCGAGACGCGCGGCGTCCGACTAATAGCGATCTACGTAGCCTAACAATGTTATTACCGTTTCTAAAGACAAAAAGGGTTATTATGAGAAAATCGTAGAAGGTAGATATTTGCTGCGCGGACTTTTACTTAATTCATTTAAAGAGCTACAAATCTTCCATACATCATTATGTGAAGGTTCTGTAGTTTAGCCCGCGTAAGCCCACAAAGTAAAAATGACCTATTTTTCGCCAATTCTTTTTGACGCGTTATTACGTAAAACTTAAAAACTACAAAATAATTTTTAACCAAAAAAAAATGAGACCTATCTGCAACCCCTACCTTCCGATTAAAAAAATATATCAAGATAGGAGCACCACTAGCGACGTTCTGTGCATAAACAACATAAAAAACACAATGGAATTGACAATCTCCTCCTATTTGCAGTCGGGTAATGGGTAAGCAATCAGCCACCTACCTTTGATCCAAACGTCATCCAGATCCGCCAACAGTTTTGGAGTTACCTGCAAACAAACATCCATCTAAACTTTCGCGCGTGTAATAATAGTAAGATTAAAAAACAACTAGTTTTGTCTTATTAATTATGGTAATTGGTATTTTATTAATTTAGTTTGAAGTGGTAAACAACTTAGTTGTGAGGCGGGCGGCGTTGAAGGCGGCGGGCGGCAGTCGCCGCCAGCTCGCCTTCAACGGCTTGTGGACATCATAAACAAAGGTTTCAACAATAATGTTCACTAGTGCACACTTTGTGGAAATTAAATCAGAGTAAACAACTTGCGTTTGGTTTTAATAACGGCCCCTCCGGCGGCGTCGTGTTCGGCGGTTTTGTTCTGTGAGAATCAACATTTCTTACGTTCTGAGATCCAGAATATTACAATAGAAGTCTTCAGCAAAGTGGCGAGCTCGTGCGCAGGCGCCGCTTATCACACCGCTTCTCACAGGTATGTTTTAAACATAGGTAAGAAGTAACAAAACTGTTACATTTTCAGATGATATAAAAAATGTAAATAAGATAGGCGAGTTACTTTAGTCAGCGTTCAAATGACACACGCAGCACGCAGGCTCCATGGGCTGTAGCGTAGTGTGGAAACAATGTACACTATACGGAGGGATTAAATACAAATCGCGAGCCGCGAACCAACATGGAGATGTTACAACGACTGTCAACTGGCACCACGCTGCGCGGTCCGCGACCTGCTGTCCTGCTCCTACCTTGAGAAAGGATGTTGATGTCGCTACCGCGCTGCCAGCTGTCGCAGTTGCTGGGAGCTGGATCGAATATTATTGAATGAACTCGTAGGTGGTACTGACCAGCGAGGGTTTCGCGACAACATGTTCCTCTCAAATTGATGGCATTCAATTAGGATTCGTAGTACCATTGTTATATATATGTTACAACGATACTGCTCACTGTATGTATGTGTGTATGTATGTAGATGGTAAGATCGCTGCGGCGATTAATTGCTTTCTAATTTACGACGGTTCAATGATTTTCATATTTAACTAACATCGACTCCTGATACTCGAAACCTTTCAATAGACTCATTAATATTGCCGTGGCTCAAAATCCACTGGAAGCGATCCTGTGCTGAATTTCAACGCGCCTAGCATTACTTCGGCGTTTGCTTTTTGCATTTGCGCATTTCGAGAGCGAATGAATTTCACGTAACAGACAATACAAAGGTGAGCGCCCGTCCTCTGGCGGACAATGCGCGTTCTCTTTGTGGCCAAACTTCAAAGAGATGTGCCGAATCTACCTAATTTTCACCTTTTTCACTACCTTCACGTAGATATATGTTCAGAGCTGTATTGTCACGCTTTGACTACTTAAATGGTTACTAAGATATTGCACGCGCGTAAACGTCGGCGACCAGCAGCCATGAGCAGCACGGACTAAGCATACAGAGAGACAGACATTACCGAGGCCAACAAAACTGGATGACTTCGCTAGGCACGACAGCCTGCACCTTTTCATTATTGCAGTGTTCTTAGCTCCTGTACAAAAGTCAGCCAGATGGAAGCTCTTAAATAAACTAAACGAAACAAATTTTTCTCATACAAGTACGCTGCTTGTAGTACTCAGTGAGGCCACAGAGGCGACTGGCCTGCTTCCTGTTGCTGCAGTTCATTAATGATGTAAACTTTTATATTTGTTTCAGAGCGTTGACACGACGAAGTTTTAATAGCATCGTCCAGAGGCAGCGCGCCGCGTTCTCCGGTCGTTAGCGCTAGAATAACATCCGGAAATTGTACATAAATTGTTTGTAAACAAATGCCCCCACCCCGCGCCGTTCGCCTGCAGCTCGTTTGATGTGTTTATAACTTCATATTTTACCTCGAGTGTGTCGACCTCGGTGAAGACGCCTCTAACAAGCGTGTCGAATGCGGGCCGGACCCGTGTGTAGCCTGTGTCCATTCTAAACGAACACTTGGCTCCCGCTACCGGCGCTCGTGATCTGATCTGTTCTGATTACACTCCATAGAATGAACCGTACCACATTGTTGCATATTCGTATGTCCTTTGTTAATTCTCCGAAACATCTAACCTTCTGTCTTCAGACCCACGATTTTTCCATACAAGTAATGAAATGGTTATTTGTTACGCCTTATTTGTGTGTCCGCGAGTTAGTTGTGGACCCGAAATATACAACAATGCGTAATATATTTGGATACACAGGTCACGTACGACGCGGCGGAGCATTATGAAGCCTCATTCTACGGATACGTGGCCATTGAGGACGATCATTACAGAAGAAGTGAGCGCGCGCACTGCACGGACGAACAGAATGTTCTATTTACAATCGACTGGTCGAGGGCTGACTTTTTAATATAGACTTTATTTTCAATTTGAACGGAAAGACAATATTTGAAACGATACACATGTTTGGTGTTATCAAATACTTATCGGAAATTTAGCATATTCTTCCGTTGCCCGCGTTACCAGCTTCCACATGCCGATCTCTTCTGTAGTTCCAGCACCAATTAGTACAAGAGCTGCTCTACAAACCACGAGATATTTATGTATATACTGAATTTGCGTTTGCGCGTAGAAAGGCCGCTTTCACCGTCACTGAGAGCAAGGGCCGCTTCGCCCCATGAACAACGCGAATCTTGCATTCGAAGGGTTTCATTGTCGATACACACTCGTAGGTTTCGAAGGTACTGCCGCTTATCTATTCAATTTACTTCAATTATACTATTCCATTACATTTAGAGTACAATTAAAATGTAGTGAATGCCAGCTATTTAGTTGACCGTACGCTGTGTACACTCACAACGACCTCTTTAAAACATTGACATGTCGATATTCAAACTGTTTTTTTTTATACGAGAAGGGGGGCAAACGAGCGGCGGGATCACAAGAGCGATCATCGACGCCCATGGACACCTG
>JAODUI010000016.1:3195359-3223348 GCA_027563995.1 Papilio gigon | reverse complement strand
ACTGTTGGACATAGGCCTTTCCCAATGCCTTCCACAGTATGCGGTCCTCTGCCTTCCACATCCAACGACTTCCTGCCAATCAAATGTAATTTGTCACTCATGTTATAAGTTTGTGACCTATTACACCGTAACATTAGGGTATGGAATTAAGATCCTTGATTGTAGATCTTCAAATATCGATTCAAAGAGTGTCTGTATATTTTAGTCAATATTAATTATCATCAACCTGCACTTTCCGTATGGAGTGTCAACATAGTATGTACCAGTGTTCCATACATCTCTGTCAGCCGTCATATCTGAACTCACACCCTTCTTACGCATATTTTTGTCAATATTATTACGAGATTATAATCCAGTACACGTCTGTCGCGTGACATGTACACAATACGACGCCAGCGATCGAGGACGACGTCTGATGATAAGATAGCGCAACGCAATTTAGTTATGTTGTTGACACTAACATTTGTAGTTTATTATTTTGTAATTGTTTATTGATCCCTTCATTATCATAATGATTGCGTTCGTCGACATAAACTATTGTATAATACTGTCAAGACAATGTTGAGATAATATTCAATTAATTATTATATTAATGAAGCACAAAGGTAAACAAACTAATAAGATCTCTACATGCATGTGTGTATGGACAAAAACATGATATAAATGAAATCTTATAGAGCTAGTGGGCACCGACACCGGATGTACACGTTAGCGTTATCAGTTTTATATTTACTTTATAACAAAGTACAACGAATGCCGAATAGAACAGAGAAATATATTGAACGTAAAAGAATGTCGTAAGTTTTAAAAGCGTTTAATATTTTTACTCAAGCAATACAATCCAGTAATATTTTTATCAACCTTTATCAAACGATCTAGACATACATATAATGAAATAAAGTATATTTTGGGACATCTCTCGGAAAATACTAAAGCAGAGCTACATAGCAGCGTCAAAGCCGTCAATTGCAAAAGTTACTACAATCGTATGCAATAAAACAATAAGAGAAGACCAGACGGTTCCACACGCGGGCTGCATGAATGCAAGGCGTGAGACTACATAAAGGCGGCCCAGAGCGCGGCACAAAGGCGTGGCCCGGGAACTTTTTGTGTCGCACCTACAGCTAGATTAATGAGACCTGCTTTGATTCGATGCTAGCACTAGAAAAACTGGGGCAGCATACAATGTTCACTAATGATATTTTTGTCTAACGATTCAAAGTTCAACTGAGGTCCTCAAACAAAGGATGACGCAATACAAACACGAGACGTTTATGCGGGGACATATTTCAATTACATAAAAAAAACATTTAAAAATAAATTGCTTGAAAAAACAATAGAGGGATGAAACGAGATCGAGGTCACACTATAAATGCGACAAACAGTTTTGACTTTTATTTAACTGAACAAAAGCAAACTTATCACCATACTTCTCGCAAGTACTAAGATATGTAATATAAAAAGAGCAGTTCCACCCACTCTAAGAAAGTGCATTCATAATAAAAACTACGTTCGACTTTCAGGTTAACACCACCGAATTACGGTAAGCCTCACGGACGCACTGAGTGCACTGCTTTCCCCGCACTTAGATGAAATCGTATTCCGCACAGCGTGAAAAGCAATCAGCACCACAAACTAACACACTACTATCGTACCAAAGAAACTTTTAACACAAGGGAATAGAATCGAGAATCGTATTTCAATGTTTTGAGGCGAGGGAATTAAAAAACTTACGTCTAGACGTTCCGTGGCACGGCTGCCAGCTATTTTATCTTCTAGATCTAGAATATAAGAGTAGCCAGGTTGTATTTATGGCGATACTCAGCACAAATCTCCATGTTATTGCGTTCCCTTATCTGGTATTAAAGGAATAATGAATACATAAACTGTATTAGAGTTGTAGGTTACAAGAGAAAATTTGTACTCGTGAAGTTAACACTTTTATTACTCGATAGACGTTGTTGTTTGAGATTTATTTATATATTTATACACTAAACAGTTTAAAAATTATTACACTTCATAAGTTCGTTTGAATGATATTATTAGTTGATATTATTCACTGTTTAAACATGTATTTTTATGTGCTCTACAATTGTGATCATAAAATCTTTTAAATCGGCAATTTCTAGTTTCTATATCCAGCCAGGACAATCATCGATTCTATTGTGAATGATCATCGAAGCGATAGTCGGCGGTTCGTAATTTCACGGGCGTTAACCTTCATGGTCAGGCTGTAGTTATGACAGGCAATCGATTAGTAACCCTGAAGCCTATAGTTCATTGTTACCAATGGTAACGAATAAAGATATTTAGCATTTAATGGCGACTCTATAAACACGATCATACACATTGAAACATTTAGTTTATAAAAAGTATCAGAAATCAAAGTGAAGAATTAATTTCAAGAATCAAACAAAACATTTCGCAGTATAAATAAAATTTCCGTATTTAAAAAATCAGTAGTAAACTTAAATGATATAAAAAAAACTGGCTAAATGTTCGACAAAAGACTTCAAGCGTGGAAATAAGTAATTACGTTATACATTATTACAGATTAACAGATTAATTTAAATACTGCTCTAATATAGAATAAAAAAAAATCTGATCTTTTTTTTTAATTAAGTAATTGACGATCGGCAAAGAAATGACCGAGTGTCATTTGTTTCGGCAGGTTTTATAACGAACATACTAAGGTTATTAGAATGATAGTGCCTTCATAAAGATTTTTATAAACGGCCTATCTTGAGCCTGCATAGTAATACCAGGACATATATAACAAACCTTCAAGAGTGAAGTGAATTGGCACTTGCTAAACTACCGCCTATCATATCGACCACATCATCAATTGGCATCAGATGGTATCATGGTCAAGCATTAATTTAGTCCTCATAAAAAACGCCATACATTTAATTTCAACAAATATTATGTTAATTACAAACACTAACAATTACATCAAAAGAACGCTTTACATATGGGAAGTAATGCTATTCAAGTGGTATTGGAGAAGAAAAAAAAAAGAACCTCGTCATTTTTTACTCCCCCGCCGACAACAAAGAACGTACCGAGCGAACTGGTTCACTGGCAACAATTAAGACTTCCTCCGCACAGCGCAGGACGTACTTAGCGAGGGAATAATTACGAAAAGCGACGCACGCAGGCGCGTTAAGCTGCGTGCACACAAGAGCCGCACGCATTTTTATATCGATAAATGAAGTATTTACTATTCGCTTTATAGCTTAAAGTTCCATGTATAAAACTATAAAGCATTAAGTATTTATCAAATTATTTAACAGAACCTTTCAATGAGAGACGCTTTCAAACGTATAATTGACAAAAATACTTAATCCCTAACGCCTATCCTAGTTAAATAAGCTTGAATTCATTATTCATAAAAATTGGCGGAAATTCTGATGAAAATTCATTCAAGTAACTTACCCGATATTTTTAATTATGCGACATATATGTACTAATAAATTGTATGTTATTTTGTATAATTAAACATTTGTACCTCATATCCGAATATGAGTACGAACTTACAGTGCGGTACACAGGTAAGCAGGTGCATATTGCGTCGTGCAGTTTGCATGCATTGTTCCATGCATTGTTGCATTTGCATAACATCGCTGTTTAACATAACAGGAGTGTCACTATGCGCTCATACGTCAACACAGGGGCGGTATTATAATGATTTATTGCGTATTAAATATTTATATCTGTTGAGTTGATGTAACTGTTTCTTATTTTATTACAATTTAAACTGTTTTTATATAAAATGACTTAGTTGGAATCTTTATAAAAAAAGGGCAAATTTTGTTAGTGTAAAAAGAATAAAACAGAACAAAAAAAAGAAAAGAAGAGTTATTCAAATAGAGAAAGAAATTTAAATCTCAGTAGAGTATTATTAAGATTTTTAGCTTCGTAGTTTACGGAAGGCACGACCCATGGCTCAGTTACCTTCTACTTTAATACTAACAGGATCAAGCTGTGTAAACCGACCTTTATACACGCATAAACATGCAAATTGATACGAAGCTTGTTTATTAGTCATAGAACATAAAGTCGACGTCTCGCATTACCATATTCTATTGATGTCTCGATGCATAATGTTACATTTTATCTTTTTGCCCGAATAACAAAAGACTAACGACTTGCAGTCCCCTGTGAGGTAAACCGCTAACTAATTTTGAATAGCAATGACTATTCTTATTTGTTTTTAGTGTACTCAATTGTTTTTTTAATTTATGAAAGTAACGAGACGCAGTCCCGTTATATACACAATGATTATAGTCAGCTGTAGTCCGTTGCTGTGCGTAGACCTCCCATATCGATTGCCACGTTTTTATTTATTTATAAGATACACAAAATATCAGTATACATTAATGAAAAGTGCCTCTAATCTCAATACGGGTTTGTCTAGACACTTTAGTACCTAGATACGTTGACCTGTCTCATCAAGTAAGTTACGGGATTGCACTATAAAGCTTGATTCTTGACCTAAAATCAGTCGTGGGTACTTTACAAGATATCTTAAGCATCTGGAACGGAGTAGGACGCAAGCATTCAAAACTTCATGGAGGATAATGTACAAACTTGTAGGCGGATAAACTCCGAGACGCAGCGAACTTTCAACTCTTGCATATATTCATCTGGTTTACGAAATTTCCCCTCGGGGCCGAATGCAAGTTGTTACTACTTTAATAAACTTTGAACAACACAATATATCTGTTAAAACTTACTTCTTACACTATCCATCTTGCCTACAAACTGACATAACAAAATATGTAAAGATATTTCAATAGACTAGCGATCGTGTATTCGAAATTCATACGTTAATTCAAAATCAAATGTTTTTTTTAAATTACGAATAGCTTTACACAACTCTTGTCCACATTAATTTTGTCATTGTCAACTCTCAATCATACGTTCGCGCTGTTACTTTAAAAACGGGTATTCAGTTTTCGTTTCATGTATTCATATAATTACATTATGTATTTGTAAAATTTAAAATAAGAGTTACAAATATAAATGTCAAATAAAGTCGCTAACATCTATAACTATCACTATTTGTCTAATAAATCTCTAAAACCAGGTTATCAAGAAAACAAAGTAAAAGCAAATGTTAACAATTATACTTAGACCTTTATCAAAGACTAAACTACGTTGTAAAGAGAGTTCCGCATAGATCTACAGAAAATGGTCGTGTAGGCCTACAGAATAAAGATGTTGCCGATAGAAGCCGTGTGACCTTCTGACGGCGGTGAGCACGGCAGATGTGTTTTGAGGTCAGAAAAGCGAAATCTGTACACGGCCGCGCGTCGCCGACACTTTCGCCGCGCGTCAACTACAACCACGAAAGTGTTGCAAGGTAACGTTTTAAATAATGACTCCCCGTCGACTTTTAAACTTACAAATTCACAGTTAAAGAATTTTCAGATTGTTTTGGTTTAATTTTTTAAATATAATTCGATAACGTTTAGTAAGATCACTTCTGCGCCGTGTTGTACAAAAGATTTCGTTTCTTTTACATACGAAACATACGTTTGTGTATGAAAACTGATGATTAATTGATACTTACGATCTCAAACAAGTTTTATCCATTACATTTATGAACAATTCATCTAAGACACTATGTTAACTTAATGCTCGTATATATTTCTTTTTTAAATCACTTTCTTATACGATGATTAAAACTAAGAGTTTCAATTAACAAAATTTTACACAACCAAATAATAAATTAGTACTTCACGTAATATCCAATGTCATAGACAACACTATCACCATGAGAGCTATTCAATACCTATGTATATCTATGACAATTTATGAAGCTAATTGTAGTGAGTGACATTGCACAGAAGTGGATAGGAAATAAATGTTCTCGACTGTAAACAGTATAAACAT
Organism: Papilio gigon; assembly: GCA_027563995.1. Classification (NCBI taxonomy): domain Eukaryota; kingdom Metazoa; phylum Arthropoda; class Insecta; order Lepidoptera; family Papilionidae; genus Papilio; species Papilio gigon. Next base: position 3,217,450 of record JAODUI010000016.1, on the reverse strand, counting down.
GTATCCAACGTACAAGTCCCCTTAACCTTGCCCGTGCCTCCTTTAGAAGACTTCCGCGAACGATATTCTAATGTGGAGACCCCTATCGGAAGCCGCGGCACCGGAGTCGGAACGTTGAATAAACGAGTATTATTGATCCTTTGTAACAAATATATTTACATAACTTTATTTATAAATTATTATTTCATCGAATAAAGAACGACAATATACATTTTTTTTGTATTATAGTACTTTTTTGTTAGTATACTAATATTTATTGTAATCATTCCAGGTAAGCTTTTGTTAGGATATGGTTCACAATAGATTTCTTTTTGTTATAACAACAAGTAACTAACATTGCGATTTATACTTATTGAAAGTCCAACTAATAGAATAAACTATATCAAAGTTGCGTACATATCTTGTATAATAAAAGTTAATATTACAATATCTATTCTGGTACGAAACTCAACTGAAGTAACCAGTAATAAAAACAAATTTAAGATAGTAATCTTGTTGGCAACACCGACACGACTATGGCGGAGCTTGTCCATGTAATTGTAGCTTCCAAGTCGCCGGCCATTATGACGTCACGTCTACCGACAGTTCACTACACTGTGTTGCAAAAAAAACTACGTGGTCAAGGTTTTTTAATTTCAATTATATGGTCAGCTATTAAATAGACATTTTATAATAAAACCATTGAGATGTTTTAATACTTAAGTAATTCGAATAAAAATACTTGACATGAAAGAATTTCATGCTTTCCCTTTGTACAAAAGGATGTCCTCTTCTCACTCATCCATACTGAAAAAACTGAAACAATAATATGTCATATGGGTATTTTAGCTGTTACATAGTTACACTGTCACATCATCAGTTTTAACTGAATTATTAAAATTTACGTATGTAGAGAAAATTATATATGTACCGTTCGCAGTTTCGTCTACATATATAGCTTTTACTGTATAGTTCGACTATACAGTTACAATTGAAGGTGTATATGTTTTAGACATTAAAAGACATTTTGAGCCGACCATCGTTCCTATATACCGTATAAATTATCTACATGCATACAATAGCGAAACGTTAGTGGGTCACGGATCTGAGACGTCTTGGTCTTTTGATGAGCGCGTCAAAATGATGATACCACCTTTTAATTTAAATGTCAATGTCGAACTGACATTCATTCAAACATCAGACTTAACGCTCATTGTTTGAGTAACAGGGAAACATGTTGATTAAAATTAGGTCATAACAACATTTAAATACTGAACATTTTCAAACAAAATTTATCAAAAGAATGTTTTTAATGGTCGAAATCCTACCATAACAAGATCGATTTTCTGGTTTATTTTTTTTTAAATAGCTTTGTGCACTTTTTGTCCACATTAACTTTAACTTAGTGACTAACATTAGCAACAATATAAATGTCATACGACTTTTATACAATTAATACCGAGTAACATAGAAATTCTGCGGTCGATCGCGGTTGTATGTGAAAGTTACTAGGCGTATGGAAAATTCTACTTGACTTCGAACTTTTTACATATATTCTACATGCATTCTAAGACCGCATAGCCTAATATACGACTTCATGCTACGATTCTAGGTTTAAATTTTACGAAAATAAATCTAATGTGTGTTTTTTTTTTAAATTTTCGATTTTACATGTGACAGTATCATTTCTTTATTGTATTTAACTATGTTGTTGGTTGTATTGAGACTCGATGGTTACAACGCGCATAAACCTTTAAGTCTTGTAGTTCTCGGATTACACGAGCTGAGTAAGTCCTAACAAAACTGATACATCCAAACATGGCTTCAAGGAAAGGAACATAAAACTACATTTAATGTAATCGCTACAAATAACTGCATTGTATTCACTAACATATATATAAAGAAGTAGGTACATAATATACTGAATTCTAAAAGATTCGGAAATATAGTTTTGTCTACATACCACAACCTTGCCATTGACCGAGCACTATGTTACATGACTATCCAAAAAACATACATAAAAGATTAATGTAATTAGCCTGTACCGATATTGCAACCAGTTATCTAGCATATTAATTGACATCATATATTAACTACATTCATTAAAGTTGCAAAATCAAGTATGGCTTTCACATATTTTTCTCATGAATGAAATACCAAATTGATTAACTGGTGATAGTCTTATCTATATCACGTATTAACACAGCCATAATATAAACGTATTTAAATCTAGAAAAATAGACTAATGGGTTGGGAAGAAAACGTTACAATAGTATGGCGTGACTCACAACTTCGAAGGTCAACAAATAAAGACTACTGCTCAAATAGACAAACCACCGTAGTAACGGCTCGACTGCGTCCGTGCGCAGAGGTCGCGCCATCTACCGCTAAATGTCAACGCTTATGGACGGCTATAAATAATTAAAATCAGATAAGCTTCATTAGCGATGCGGCCGGCGCACTGAAAAGTTCGGACGCATCGCATCTCCGAGCGAATGAGCTTCGGACATTTATATACTGTCTGGACAGAGTTATTTCAACACCTTATATATTAATTTTCCTTCGAAAAATTATACATTACTTAATACATCTATTACACGCATACAACATATACCTAGACTATTCTGCGTGGTTAAACTGGAAAATTTTTCTGTTATTGTATGCAGACAACAACTTTGCCTATTTATGAAAAAAAAATATGTTAAATAGTAGTGTATTCTTACTAATTCTTCAAACCATCATTATTTTACTACCATGAGACCTCCAGAACATATAATCAAAAACCTTCTGAAGTAAAGACTTGAATAAAGGTACAATGCTTCAGTCGAGTTTGTAACAATTTAACACAATCCTTTGCATTGTTGTTTAATAAAGTACGATACTATATCTCAGTCGGTAGTATTTAGTCCGGCCACTAACTGATAGTCGGGGCCTGGTTGACCGCACATAAAATAGGCCGTGCCGGTATTTCTGTCCGTCAAAATGTCACGCAACACTTACGCAAACGTTAACCCGCCAACGATGCTCTAAAAATACCAAACTACCATTAAATTGAGACGATAATTCACACCTGGAGACCTAATTTTTCGGTCCAGTATTCGTGAAATGATATGAATTTGTTACAATTCCAAATTACAGTTTAGGGTTGCTTGTTTGTATAAGCATTGCTCTTACAATCGAAACTAAATAGGAAACATTGCGATCTAATGGAACTATGATACGAAATGAAATCATAATTTGATGAAATTTATCTTGCGTTCTTTAAACGGAAGTACCTGGTACCATTAGAAAATGAGATCGACTCTAAACGTATTACACGAATGTAGAGATAAAACCGTCGCTCAGAGTAGGTAAGAAGAGACGGGTCACGTTCGGAGCGCAAACTGATCCAAACTGATAAAATCAGAGCGGACCGTGTTATGAGATAACATGAATACCGAACATCTCACCTGCAGTGTAACGAGGACACGTTGATATATATAACATACTTAATGAAAAAAGGAGCTGTATATCAAACGTAGAAACTATCAATATTCATGTTGCAATTTTACAAGATTTTTTTTTATTTGCTTCATAACACATGATGCATTTTATTCTCTTACAAAACCTTTTGTATTACACAAATACAATAAAAACTTACATTGATATAAAACTTTTTTGGATGTTCAAAAATAGTACCTGAAACAAAATTTGTTTTCATTAGTACACTTTAAAAAACAAATGAGTATAGCTGTATTAAAAATGAAAACATTTCATATTGGATGCCGTGAATGTAGACTCCAGTTCTTACAAAAAAAAAACAATCTGTAAAATTTACTTCGAATATTTTTAATTTTGCGTCTTACTTTGAACTGATATGCTTTTAACGTTGCAGTATAACTACATGAACTTGCTATCATCGTTAAACAAAATCCGGGTTCTATCGAAGGTCAGTAAACAACGCTGGTTTTATATTTATAAAATTCACGGCTACAGCTTTATAATGCGAATCGAAGGTTGATCTCAGCCCTCGGCCTTAAATAGATAGAGTTACGTGTTTGCATTTGTTTTACGTGAAGCGGAACGTATGATATACTTTTTTATAACACTGGTCAGTAATGATTTACTATTCAAACCTCCTTTGTACCGAATTAAATCACGGCTCGTGGTCAGCTGCTAAGCTATGTCCAGTTAGAACAACCTGGCAGAAGCAAGTATGTTAAAATATACTTTTTCAATAACTAGTGCGATAGTCCAAAGCTAGGTTTGTGTAGCATCATACCATTTCATAAATCTTTGATGATTTCCAATATAGTTAAAAATTAATTTGCCTAAAATTTGTTTACATTTTATATTTCTTACTTTAAAGACATACTTTTATTTCCAACCTTTTAATAAATGCCACTTGCTTCTGCATTTTAATACCAGTCTCTTACTTGAAACCTATATTATGTCTTAATTCATTGTGTTAAGGTTCACTCTTGAATAAAAGCTCATTATGCAAGCGACTGCACATTTGGCCATCGGCGAGCGAAGGAAATAGTTGTAACTATATCCGTTTCCGACCACCCGTGACATTGCTGACACGCAGCGACCTCTGCTGTCAAATAATACGAAAGTCGTTTGATGGCGAAGGAAGCTTTTTTATTCGTAATGAAGTCTATTTCAGAACTGCGGAAATGTGCGTCAAGTAATTATGACAAAGATGGTTGAACAGTACATTTTTAAATTGTTAAAAAAAATCAAAATAGAAAAAATATATTAAACCCAGCTGTTGTTTCACAGTACTTTTAATAAAACTTTTTCTCAGTCGTTTCAGAAACATGCATGCTTCCTTGTTCATCAACTTCAATTTTAATAAATCATGGTTCATGGTATATTCACGGAAATTTGAAACTCTAAACACATTCAGCAAAAATACTTTGAAACAAACAAAAAACAAACGAATATAAAAAATAAAGGCCTATTATCTTTCCGATGTCTATGCATAATCGATTCATGGATAACCATTCCGGCCATTGTTCTGTCCCGAACGGGCAGCGCTACAATCGCCGGAAAAAGCATTTATTTGAACTCGAACGAAAGCGCCTTTACTGTAACGATATATTTACTTATAGATAATAGTGTTCACTGACCTCTGTACTATGCTTACTGAAAATAAAGCACCCTTAATCTCTCTATGTTATACCTCGACTTGTCAACATTTAGACCTACTTTATGGTTACACAAAAGAGGAAAATTATCTAGTATCATAATATAATAATAGTCAAAATAAACTATGACAGTAAGCTGAATACTTACGTTAACTTTTTTAAATAGGAGAAGGAGGCAACTCTGGTTATCGACGACCATAGGTATCCGCAATGCTAGAGGAACCACAGATGAGTTGCCATTCTTTGAAAAAAAGTAATTAGATATTACAAAGCATTACTAAGTAAATAGAATTAATACCTACATTTCTTTAGTACTGCGACTAGCAGTAACCTGGCTTGTAGTTGACAACACTTGTTTATAATTAACGTTATCACTATCACTTGTTATATTTAATAAAAATGAATAACATTGCAATATCCCAGAACACAAGAAAATGCAAAATTAGAAATGAAACAACGTCGATATTCGGATGACAGTGACGTAATACCACCCCGTCTAAATATAACTTGCCCTTCAACATCGAATACCTCTGCACAAATTCTAACGTGTATATTTGACGTTTCAAAAAACTAACTAGACAGACTTGTGTAATCCATAATTGACCATTCCTATTGAAATCACTAAACAACTTACACAGTGTAAGCGTCAATTTAAGTAAACAGAATAACCATTTGATTACTATCGATTTTCGCAACTAATGGTATACAATCATCGTCTTTCGTGTCTATGGAGGTCGTGATTCAACTGTCAAAGGGTATCAAATTAACAGACACAGTACTTAACATTAACACAGATAAAAAATATATTTAATAAAACAACAATAAGAGTGAATTTCGTCTGGCTGTCGTATATTCGGAGATTGGTTTTGAATTCTGCGATGCTAAGTGACAAAAGCCGTCAATTGAGACGTGAACGAAGTCATTGTGCGGAGGAGCGTATTGGATATAAAATCGTATAGCGAAGCGTGTTGTGCATGTATGTGCGCATGCTGAGGAATGCTGGGAATTGATAGAGTCAATCTTACGACCCTGCGTAAGTACGCAACGAGCCCATAAAGAAATACTTGGCATACCCAGATCAAGTACTAGGATATACTAGTTACTTGTCAATAATATCAGATTCACATAACATATTGTTCTGATTTTTTTTTGGATTTATAAATCGATACTGGTCTTCCATACTATACACTTTAGTACAGCAAACATAAAAAAAAGATATGCAGAGGTATAAGAAAATAAAGAACACTATACTACTTATAATAACGGCTTAACTCACGTGTAGACAGGTGTAGATACCGTCTAGTATCAGTTTCAGAGAACACTGTTTAATCTGTGAATTCAAAATGGCCACATACCATAAACAATTCGAACGCGAAGTATAAGCTTATCGGCTCTATAACGAATATCAGTCTATGAATAAACCTTGTACGTTTCTAATAAGGAATGTAATAAGTAAACGTGTTATTACCGCATATTGCAAATTTACATCCCGAGTTAGACACGGAGGGATTTTTTGCAACAAACATGTAATTATTACTCGTTAACAATTTTGTTATGGCCTTGAAATAAGAATGGATAAAACATTCAACATTAAAATATCCAGCATCCAATTGCCCACGTAACACTTGCCCAAATATTTTTTTTAATAATCAAGCTAACATGATGATAAACTTACAAAAACGTATTTTGATTACAAAAACCCTGTACAAAAAAAATATTTGGATAACTTGTGCACATTTCACAGGTGCCCAACATTTGAACATTTGATTCAGATGCATTTCATAAACAATAACTATCACAAAAAAAATATTTTAAAATCAATTAAATCGTGGACGTGACGTCACAGGTTAGCCAAATCTATAGACAGATGCCGTTAATAAACTGCTTAGTAACAAATATAATCAATTACCTTCAGTATGTCACGATGAGCAACATCAGGGCAATTAACGGCACTCTTTAGCATACATACTCCGACGTTTGTCCGACGGCATGTTCGTAATTAGACATCGAAATTATCGCCCACGCGACACTCGCGAGATCAAAACGTATTGAGTCATTTCACTCGCTTAATGCCGCATACTTATTGCTCTAACGGTACTATTTTTTGTTATTATTAACGTCAATGTGTACGGTTATTTGACACACAAGATGTACTTTGATCGTGTCACACTGAAACGTTTGAGTTGAAACATTTATAGACAAAAAATAAATTACAAATTTATAATCTTACTGTTGCCATCAGCCATTATTAGATTTAAAATTGTCTCTATAGTTTGTGTAGATATTTCATACTGAACGTAAGTAGAAGACCACGGTAATTTCAGGATTAAAAAAAATCCTATACCAACATCCTATGTAAGAAATGTCACTAATAAATAGCTGGATGTTGGTAAAACAGGAAACAGAGATTATCCTTTCTTGCCAATTGAATATTCCGATAGATAAAAGACATTTCGTTTCAAATGATTCCCAAAACAGTCTCGATAACCCAATAAAAGTAACTTCATCAGTAGATTTCATTTTATCGCTTCTAAAGCAAAACTTGAGCTGGTTTAAATGTTTAAAGCTTTGAAAATGAAATCCTCTTGGCCATATTAAAAGAGCACTAGAAGATTTTCATGAAACTTTCACTTACACTTGGTGAATACTATTAAATTGTAATAGGATATTTCCACTGGAGACCGCTCGAGCGAGAGCTTATTTCGACTTGGACGCCGCTATTGGATTATCTCGATGCGGACGCTTGACTTATTTACTCGCGGCAATATATTTATACAATGTGTGGCGAATAGAATGATTTTTAACTCGGAGAATGTTATTATTATTTATGTGTATAAGCGGCTTATATCAACAATGAAGAACACTATAATAATAATAATATCATTACACGAACACATTACTTCCAGACAGTCGGATGCGGCAGGAGAACCATATACTGTGGAAGGAATTAGAATACGCCCATGTCCAGCAGTGGGAAGACAAAGATTGATGATGACGATGATGAATACATATCATATCGACGAGGGAATTCAAAGATATATGTGAAATCATCCAAAACTCACTAGGCCAGCGTGGTTGACTATGACCGCCTAGTCACACCTAATAGTAGGGTAGGCTTCGAGCCCCTCAGTGGGGATGTATAGTCAGCTGATGATGAATACAGTACGTCTGAACTAATTATTTCGTACTAGCAAAGTAACATCATATTGAGATAAGAATGTGGATTAAATTTCAAATGATAGATTGATTTAAACCCGAGAGCGGTAAGCACAGGAAGATGATTAATAACATTTTATTCCAGTTTGCAATAATTATTAATTATTAGTCGATTTATTTAATTAGAAAACGACACTTGCTTTGTAAATTCATAAATAATAATTAACCTTTTGCGCGCTTCCGTAATTCTATTAAAGCTGTAATTAAGAAGAGTTCTCCTCGACTTTATGAATTTATATTTTTTCGGTCGCTCGCATTTACGTTTATCTGGCGCTTGTGGATTAATTAACACTATAAGAGATTCCTAACTGTTTAAAAAAATTAAATTATTTCAGTGTGAAAACTAATTCGAAATTGTATAGGTCAATTGATAGGAACATGTGGGAAATTTTATGAAAACGATATCTTATAACAAATCAAGAGCTTTAATGAATCCGAGCTAGGCGCAAACGAGACCTAAAATTAGCTTTCGATACATGACAAGTTGACAAGCTGTCGTTGCGTCTAATGATAAGTGACGGCGGAACCGCGCCTCGTTGTCATTGGCCCGGATACCTCCGTCAACGTTACGTTCTAGAATTCCGAAAACCTGACACTAGGCTAATGGATGTCGATAGACAAAAATAAGACGTTCATAGTAATTGCTAGACAGATCTATCATGTAAGCTAATGTTAGATAAACTTGATACTCAACTAATTGAAATATACCTCTCAAGTCGGCATATTTATTATAAATCAATAGAGTAAGTAGACCACAATTGAATATGTTATTTATCTTAAAAAGAAAAAAAATGTCACTCATGTTTCCAATATGCCAGTAACATTTAACCATCTGGTACTGCTAAAGACAAATTTAATTGTTTACGGCCAGCAAACAATTAAAAAAAAACAAATGTTACCGACATACGAGTGTGGGCTTGGCATTAACCCACATAACACGCCCGTGGGAGGGCGTTCCATTTTTAAAAAGTAAAAGAAAACCACCAACAAAGAGGGCGCTGTAGTACGCAACCGTTACCGCAACATTTGAGAACAATCTGCGCACAGGGTTGACAGATCACGTAGTGGAGACGTGAGAAGTCGCCTTCATACTTCACTGACTATATAGGACTTGTCTTGGATGTTGTAATATGAGTTGTTTCGACAGATTTTCTGTTAATCTTACGATTGTTTACATGTAACTATGTATGAAATTTTTATCCATACTAAAATCCAGATTAAACCAACAACCAATCCTTACTAACGTGAAATTTGTCTGAATATATGTTCAAGTTGGCTGAATAGATCTTATTGAAATTTGGAACAGATATATAAGTCCGAAAAACACGTAAGCTACTCAATGTATTAACAATTCCACGCGTATAGTAAAAGTAAAAGGCGAATATTAAATTATGAAAACATCATTATCAGAGACAGCCCTAGGTGAGCGACATTGGGCGTCTAGAGCTCTCGCGTGTCGCGCCGACTATGACTAATTCTCAATACCTTACCACGGCATTAGATTTTGTAATAAAATCAAAAATAATACTAAAATTTACATAGTAAAGTGCACATCATAATAATGGTTGAGACTGATCTATTATAAAGACTATCGGTTATTACAACTAAATAGTGCTTGTTCCTTTCATGTCGTTATAGCCGGTCTCGCTTACCGACTAAATATTATCATACATTATGAATATATGCTTGAATAAAATATTCTACAGTAGCTTTCAAAAAAGTCACCGGGCAAAAAGAAATAACAGATTCAATCCGTTCAAGGTGACAATATAGAAATCGCTAATAGGCAATAACTATGAATTAATGCGTGAATATATATTATTGAATGATCAGCGATTCACACGCGTTTACTTACACGTAATTAACTTGGCAACGCACTTTACGCGTGATATGAATGACAATCGATTTTTAACTCTAACACTAACGAAATACAAATGAAATTCCTATATTTAACACGTCCCAGGTGACTAGGTTAACTGTACAGGTCAATCATTAATCTCATGTACATAAATTATTAAGGTTTTGTTTTTTATTATTTTTTAAATAGCTTCTAAATTAAATAACAAATGAAAAATGAGTTAACAAAGATGGCATCAACCAATTTTATAACTATCAATAAATATTAAAGAAGATTTAATCGTCGACTTGCCCTGTTCCCTATGAAGGGTCGGCACAGTATGTACTACTCTTCCATACATCTCTGTCGATCATCATATCTGAACTCACACCCTTACACATATTCTCTTACACACATTCCATCCACTCTTCGTTTTTTTTTACCTTTATAGCTATCCATATTCAATTTAAGAACTTTTAATACGTTTTCATTTTTAGGGAATTTCAGACGAGATTGAATTTAAAATTGTGATTGTTTGATAAAGCACTACGTACTGTAGTGGTCTATTTGGCAACGTTCCAATTGCAGTCTAAAACATAAAAGAAAGCGGAATGAAATACAAAAAAAAACAAATTAAATAAAGTACCAACATTGCAGAAAAGATATCATACATTGGTTTTTATTTTACGCACAGAGAAAGGATATTTTTTTTAAACTTTTATATGCGTTTTGTCACTGGTAATTCACCCTACCTGTATTCTAGAGCGAAACAATAATGCATCTGCAATAAATTGCGATAACATTAACATACTACCAAAAATTTATAATTCAATGTTTAATGATTTTGTTTAAATAATACAAACTCGATAATAATCTCGTATTTAGAGCCACATTTTCCAACAAAGACGAAACAAATATATTTATATTATATATAACTATCACTCATCAACATCCCCTTTTCCCTACGTAAGGTCGGCACAGTATGTACTCTTCCATACATCCCTATCAGACATATCTGATCTCACACTCTTCTTACACGTCATGGTTAAAACTATCATTGTAAAATAAACATAAAAGTCGTAAGATACCTCTTTAATAATTTTAGGCGCCAATAGCATATGGTCAAGGGTACGGACTACCGATCTAGCGGTCGTGGGTTCGAATCCCGCCATTCGTCTATTGTTGACCATATCCTAACACAAGCTTTTTCAAGCTTACCAGGAATGGTTACAAGAAATATTAGTGAGTTATCAAAAATCTACTAATATTTTACGAAATAAAAAAAATCTAAAAGAACATTTTAATCACTTTATGCATAGTATCCGTCCGTTGATGACTTGAGTCCAATATGTGATTACACCGCAAATAAGAAGCACCTATAACTAATCTTTGAACTCCGATACGAGCACTCAACGCGATTGGGTCCAATGCGCAAACATTTGAAGATTGGACACAAACGTTTGTACACCGGTAAGCAACCGGAGAAATAGGTTATCAATTTGTAGCAATGATAATATTTCAGTTTGCTGTGATAACAAATGTTTTAGGTTTATTTAGCGACTGTAAACAGATGCGTTCCAGTTTCTTGACAATCTGCACTGCTGAAGTAAGTTATGTATTATTGCATGCTTCAATACAACTACCTACCTACCGACTCTCGTATTCATCATTTTATATTTATGAACTAAGATAATGCACCAATTATGTTGCAATAAAGATTCTTCAGTAATTACTCTACTCGAGAAGTAACGGAATATAAACCTATGAAGCGTAACCGAAGCGTCTGTAGCCTAATGGTTAATAGTACAGACTACCGATCGTCGTTCGGAACCGGTCGTGATTTTGAATCCCATTTGACTATTGTCGTGAACCATATTTAACTAACATTTTCATAAAGTAGCGTAGCGTAATAGAAAAAATAAAGCATAATTTAACGTTACATGCAACATCAATTAACCCAATTTAATTATCAAAACGCATAATACTGATAAAACTTTATGTAGGGTACAATGAAGGGACCAAGTCCTTAAACAATTCTATTCTCATTGTAGGAATGTAACTGGGCGGTCCCTTCCCGGGTGACCTAGTTACGCACGAAGCCCGCACGCACCGCGACCCGCACTCAGCCAAGTACCTTTACGCAATACTATATCTTTTTGACGCTCCACTTCGAAAATAAACCGAATCAAAAGTTACAATAATACTGGCCGATATATTAGATAGTAAAATAAAAATATTCTTCTTCTGAAAGAACAAAACGAAAGTCTTTGCTTTTCTAACATTTTCTTGCGCTCTTTTAGTTAAGATTTCATTAGTGACCACTTAACGACTATGCGTAAGGCACTATATATTACAGGTAAGTATGTGTTATGTTCCAAATAAATACCGATGATTAATAAGTTGAAATAACAGATCTTCTTCATTGTTTAGTCCAACAATCGGGTTATGAGGTCGCGAGCACTTTTGTTATTCTTATATATAACAGCACAATTCGCCAATACATACTATAAATCGAATCTAGATTTATTGTTGTTTGAATATTTGCTCCAAATACAACACGAGTCAGCCCCGCCCAAAGACTTGTGATTTATGTTGTTTCAAGCATTTGTACGAATCTAGTTGAAATAGTAGGATAAATATATCCTTAATTTAATTTATGCTATTTCATTTATGACTACGAATAAAACTCTATTAGATGTTTAACTGTGGGATATACTATTACTGAGTTGCGCCGAGCATCTGTTATTGACAGTTTATTAAAATTAAGTGCTTCGAAAATTGAATTTTAAATTTCGCTCACAATTTTCGAGTACAATTAGCCAATTGCCTAGTGCTAGTGGCGGGGTGTCCTGCGCCTAGCTGACCGCTCTAATTCGACCTAATTACGCGAATTTCTCGCCGCCGCTCAACTCATACGAAATTAGAATGAACGCGTGACAAATGGCTTCCGAAGTGCATTGCGATGTGTCAATGCGGATTTCATGACTCACTCTACACAAACTTATAAATTAATACCCAGTGTTAAGAATAACGAAAACTGCTACACGTCTGTATACAAGGACGTAAATACATCATCATCATCAGCCCAGTATACCTCGCTACTGAGGGGCTCGGAGCCTACTGGGAGTGACTAGGCCATAGCAAACCACACTTTGAGTTTCCACGCAGTCATCGACAGATTGCATCAAGATATTTTCCATCACAGTAAGAGCGTTGGATAAACGTATACTTAGGAAATGATATAAGACTAAAGACCGTTATATGGAGAATAAAAAAAAAACAAATAGCCGGTCCGAACAATCTTACGAAACCAAACAATGTTAGACACAATGTCTAAAGGTAAAAGCTTAATTGTATAGTAAATTCAACATCTTCAAGTTGCCAATCAAACCGGTGAAACAGAATACCGCAAAAACGTTTTCAAAGATAACAAGTCGCCTGTTACTTCAAAGTAAAACAAAGACTACGATTATATTTCGCATTACCCAAGTGTTTTTGAAAGCGGTTTACGGTTTCAATAGAGACAGTGAGCGTAAATTGTGTGGACCGAGCTACACGCTGTAGCGGGCAGAATAAATGGGCGCTGATCGTATTTTTAATTAAGTAACTTATAATTGTAACGTTAATCACAAAATAATGTTCTTGACTTGGAAATAAATCGGCCTAAAAATATTCTTTGAATAAATGTCTTTAGAATACCTACTTGGAAACGATGTTTATCCATTCACCATTACAAATCGAAGTTGATTGTTATTCGTTATTAACGTGAAAATAAAAAAAAACAACGAGAATTATTGAATATGCAATTTCCTATGGTAAAACGTTTATAGATCAACTCTTGGAATAATGATTATTTAACTTATGTTTTTAGATAAAGCGTATAAAACGCTATATCTCAAAACTGGGAACATACGTACAAATGATTTGCGTAAGATGGCAAAAATCGATAAGAGCCGTCGCGACCGTATGACCCAATTTATCCGCAAGTCGAGACGCAAGGACTCAGCCAACGACCAAAACACCAATCAGCCAACCGCACAGACGACCGAGCGACGCACCAATCTCGGTACATTTTGTCGATTTCGATGACAGGTCAATTTATTTAATCACACGTTAATTGGCAGACATATTCAATACGAAAAAACCTTCTTAAGTCACATTTTTATACCGTTACGTCGATATTATTTCTCTTTCATAATATACCTTTTATTACAATTACATAATCTTTTGCAGCTTTTAAAAAAGCTCAACAACTACCGAATTAAAGTAGAAATTCTGTAATATAAAATATTATTAGGTCCTATCAGTTAAAGACATCACCATCATCAGTCTGAACCTATCCACTGAACGTAGACCTTCACCATAGATTGTCACGATTACCGATCCAGTATCGCCTGTAACCAATGCACTCTCATAATAGGATAAAAAAAAACCTTAAATAACTTAAATTACTTTAAAGGTATCAGAGTTGACATCAATATAGTATACTTAATATTTAGAATTTTACACTATTTTTGGGATAACGAGGTTACAAATAATTGGTATTGTATTTTTTATTACGAACATGAAAATGAATACCCGTATGCAAAAATCAAATTCAATTCTAGTCTTATGGAATAGCCTCATAACATTTTATGGCATTGTTAAAATTTAAGACGACGTCGAATGCTGGAGATAAACAACATTTTTACGTATACTTAGTGTATGTAAATACTTGTAGAAATTATAACACAAAGTGAGCATACAAGTTCATTGTTTTAGCAAATTGTATTTTTTATTGAACAAAAAAAACACAGCTTCCTATCATTACTATAATTGTATATTTTACATTGCAAAGATTTATACTTACAAAAAAAATTTAATTTACATAATTAACATCCTTATGTACAATCAAATTATACGTTAAGTATACAACTTGAAAATAATTATATATTTAATACTATTCGCATAACAGGATCAAAGAAGTTTCCAAGTAACTGGGTTACAAATTAACATAGTCCATTGTCGAACAAGCGCTATAAGACTCTATGAATAATTCCGTCTTATTTACAATTGTCCCAAATTATAACAAAACATATCGTCCTTTATCGCTTTGTTACTAGGTTAAACTAGTTGTTACACGCGTATTCTACCACGTCAAATTAAAAAAAAAACTGAGTTGTCTCCGAAATATTGCAGACAGTAATCTGGGTGCCAAAATTTGTATAGATTCGATCGGAAACTATACCCTCCGTTTTATTTCCTTCAAAAAAAAACAAAAATCACGATTGTTTATAGGCTGATAGAAATCCATCACTGGCGCTAGTCAAATAAATGTAGATGACAAAGGATGAGGACAACTTGTACTTACATTATATTAGTTAAGGAAACATGTTGATGCGGAAGACGGAGGACCACATACTGTGGAGAGCATTGGGAAAGATCTATGTCCGGCAATGGGCAGACAAGTGCTGATGATGAAAGAATTATTTCAGTACAAAGCGGGTCAAAACCATTACTGCATGGTAAGCAAAGGTTAAATTTGTAATACGTTTTCTTAGGATCCGATAGGATCGGGTAGGTCGGTAAAATAAGATAAACTTATAATTCATTGTGTTTTATATTTGTGAACCATCTTGAGACATTTATGGTTCTTCTGAATTAAGATCATCATCATCATCAGCAGCTCAGTATACGTCCCCAACGAGAGCCTACCTTATTAGGGGTGACTAGGCCATAGTCAACCACGCTGGCCTAGTGCGTGTTGGTTGACTTCACACATATCTTTGAATTTCTTCGCCGATACATGTAGGTTGCATGGTTGAATTAAGATAATACGTACTAATTTCACAACTACTTCTAAAGATATTTAATCAGGTATCCTTTTAATAGGAAAATTACGTAGGTACTGAAATTGTATTTGCCATTTAGTGTCTATATTTATTGAACACCTGCTAAATTACAAGTCATGGAACTGTGGTTATTTCGTTGTATCGTTTCATTTAAATCCTTATTACATTCGCTTACCGCCTACACAACGCAAAGCTGTGCAACTAATAGTTTACCCTATGTCTACAACTTGACGAGTACACCAGTTATTTAAAGGTTTAGATATATTTTTTTAATAAAAAAACTGCAACGTATATTATTTTATAAAACGAAATATTCCCAACAACTGAATTGCAAAAGTATACCGAATCTGCACCTCTAGGGTTCTATGTCTTGGCGTCGATGATCACTTCAAAGTTCGCTCCGCTCGCTCCTTCTCTTATAAAAAAAAGACGTAAAAATATCTTTGAGAAAATGAAAATTCATTAAAGATTGACATCAAATTATCCTATGATATAAAAATAATTGGTCACCCTGGTTAATGAATACTATCCAACCCGTACTATAAAAGTTCTATAGCGCAGGCCGAGACGGTGCCCTATAAAATTTATGACGCGAAAGACGAGCCAACAAGCATTTTAAAAATAACTCACCATCGCGTTATTAAATACAATATAAAACTGCAATAAACTTAACACTTTCGTGGTAAATAAATGAACAAAATTATTCATTATTCGCATGCAAAAAAAAACCTTTTTGACAAACAAAATAACAGTCACATCACTATTCCAATGTCGCCAACCTTTCACTACAACATTGAACTCGCGAGTATTTGAAAAACATTTATGTTACCGGGTCTCTTTGATCGAGTTTTCCGAAAGCAGGTAAATTCAAAGTGCACACACCTGCCGGTAGGTGAATAAACAGTCTACATGTTAACTGGGTTATCTTTACTTTATCAATTGTCAGGCGTCGTCGACTTTTGTTGGTGTGCAAGTGATCACTTGTTCCCAGCGAGAGAAAGAACATTTTTTAAAAGCACATATATGACTTGAAGGTATGGTCTTTCATACTTAGTATTTGTTTCTTTTGTTTATTAACTTCACAAAAATTATTCCAGACTTGTTTCATCAAAACAAAAAAAAATAACAATACAAGACCACGGACTCTGTGAAAGGAAGCGTCAAAGCCCCACGATTGGTTGAATAAAAACTGGGAAACAAAACTGCAGACGGGGGGAAGAGATTTTTAAAAACGTCCCGAATGTATTAGGAGATTCAAAATTTACGCCGGCTCGCGTTCAGATCGAGCACATGTCATATCATAGCTGGGCTGTGCAACGTCCTCGCATCACCCCTTTGCGTCTTACCATACCTAAAATCGTGCTATGTGCAGCATCACGTTCGCGAGCAATCGTAAAGTCTGAATCTGTTAATACGTCAGACGCCCCGCGGCAAGTTTATGAGACTTCACCTTTTGTTTGGGCAACTTTTCAAGCTGTGACGCGCAAAATAATCCGACACTCAATTCCTACAAAGGTCCATCTCATTAGCGGTTTACAAAAGGCAAACGAAAATGAAAAAAAAAAACTGCTCATATATTTTTTTTACAATTTCTTTAATAAAAATACGGCCACAACAATTCCCATAAGAACGCAAACGATAACGCTTAAATATTTACTTATCTACACTTTTTACAATTTGCATTACGTTTTAAAACTTTACTTACTATTGCATAATATTTTTTTTTAATATGAAATAGTTTAAGACTAACATTTACCATCACTACTCTGTAAGTTCAAATGTAAACGGTTTTACAGTTATCGTAAAATATAAATTCCTATTCAATATAAGTTAAAGTAAGTCGGAATACTAAATATTTCAACGTAAATGAGGAAAAAAAATGTATCTAACCTAACAGCAACTATGGTGAACCTGATATAAATACAAATCGAAGATGAAACTCTGATAGACTATCTTCATCTCTTTTTTTTTCTATAAAAAAAACACAGACAACAATATGTTTCGATTCAAGTGAAATGGCAGTGGAACGCTACAGTATCGTTCATGTTAAACCGGTCGGGGAGACATTACTGCTAATACGAAGAAAAAGCTACAGTAGGTATATACAATCGCAACCGTTCGTGATGTTCCACTTAAAAAAATTGCCTTGTCCGCGAACTCCGCAACTTATCACAAATTAACGAATGAGGAACACAAAAAAACCGGGAAAATAGTAAAAAGCTATGAGTGGTCCGCTTGCTCTGCAACATTTAAAAACTACATCCTATTGGATATTGTACCGGCGTCGTCGACTCAATACGTACGGAATGTTCAACTTGACTTGCTTTTAGAGTACACCGCGAACGGACGCGTTGGTACAGCGTGTTCTTTTTATCCCATCCGTTTTAATCTTAAATGGATTATTACTTTCTATAGGATCGTGGATCTTTTGACGTTAAAAATAGACTCGCCGGTTAAGTTTTATATGTAAAAAAAATCACGGGCATTGAAAACATTAAGTTTCAAACTTTAGTTAATTCATCATCATCATCATCATATCAGCCACACGTCGCCCACTGCTGAGCGTAGTCCTCCCCCAAAGATCGCCACGACGATCGGTCCTCGGCCACCCTCATCCAGGATACTCCCGCAAACTAGTTAATTATTTACTATTTATAGATCAATAAAAAATAGATAATTGTTGCATTAACATATGTCCAATCCCTCAATGTCAATTTCATAAATGTACAATAACTTAGTCATATAACCAAATAAATCTGACATTCACAATGTGACCGTAAATATAACATTGAAAGGAAAAGAATGAATACGCTAGCCATGTCACACAATGCCAGGTGCGTCGAGTCACAGGTGGGAAACTGGTTGAAATGCTTTAAAAAGGCTAACAATGCAACAGACAGACAAGTTACGCCGAGAATTTAAGTAACAATAATATTGTATAATATCTGTGCAGATTGTAAACTATTTTGTGCGTTTTTTTTTGTGTAAAAAAACTAAATAATTTATTCAGTAAATAAAACTTAGAAAGTCAATCTTATATTATGTATTTTTTAATACAAATATTAGTGTTATCGCCCTTATTCCTTGTGTAGCGAAAATGCAGGATTGTTGCATAAAGATATGGATATGGTTGCCTTTTGACTTTGATTATAAAACGCTAGGGATGTGACACTCTATTCCTGACGAGTATAGTGATAAGACCTCTTGCTAATGGTTGTGTTATTATTATAATATAGTCCAGTATAGTTTAACCTCTAGTCTATTGTACCAGTACAAACGGTAGATTACATTGGAAGACATTTTTGTTAATTTACTAATACTATTTTTATTCCGACTAAGCTCTAGGCTAGGATATGGTCCACGACAATAATCGAATGGTGGGATTCGAACTCACGACCACCCGATCGGATAATGGTACTTTTAATCACTAGGCTATTGTTGCTTAATGAATATATAATATACGTCATATAATAACCTAAGCTTTATTTACGATACAGAGCGCATAACAAACATACGGAAATATGTTTAATATGGGGAATCATACGTTTACTTATTAAACGTTGTTTACTTCTGTAATATTTGCGTACTTTTAGTCAAGAGCAATATACCTTATATTGGTCATAAAACATTTAAATGAAACAATTTATAAACATGCACTCTTGATAAATAAATATGTATACTTGAAAAAGGGAGCAGCTGCAAATTCATTGAATCAAAGAACGCTCGCTTCAACTGGAATAATTGAGCTATAGTTTTTATTTTCCGAATACATTTGCATAGAAGTTTTCGAATGAATCAAAGTCAATGACCTGATTGAAGTCTGTTCCGACGACCACTATTGCACTCGAAATAGTTTTTTATTAATACGCTTTGTAGTTTTAAACATCTATAGATAAAATACAATGTTACAACGAATATTTTAATTCAAGAAAATCGTGAGTACTAATGTGGATACAAGAGTCAAGGAACAAAGATAGCACGAAAATATTTGTTAAATTGGAGTGAATACAGACATGATGTCCAATGGATTTGAAGGAACGAATAGCATGTACTGCCTACCGTCTGTAGGAAGGAGAATGGGAAGACGATGATAGACCAATTGAGACGCAGTCTTAAAACCTCGAAGAAATATAACAAACGTCACAAAGGTCAATACATATTATAAAATAACCGTCAATACTTTTTTATTGAATAGATAACATCTGTACATAACAGTCCTATTTCAATGTAAACAGACAATATTTATTACAACACCGCTATACTCTTGTAAACACTGCCGCTCACTATACATACACGCCCACAGAAAATTCCATACGAAACACAAAAATCAGAAAGAACATTCCTATATAAAAAAATATGATCATTTTTTTTTTAACATAAAACCACAGACTAAGTACAACACAATATCCTAAATTTATAGCATCTTTATTACGTGTCAAAAAAATAAACATATTCTTTAAATTACTGGTCTTATACAAATGTTTTTTTAAAAATCGATATGACCAATGAAACCTTGAACTTGCGACGTGATACCGAGTTTAATCGGCCAACTTTGAATAACGGTGAATAGGTTTAAATACTAAATTCTAACATAATTATACCGTTATTAATGTCATCACATCAAACAACTTTTTATATTGAATACGCAAAAGTTAATTAAAAATTAAACAGCACGTTTATATTTATGTGTATATATTAAGAACAGATTATTATATTATATAGGGTGATTTTTCTTATCAATCAAGTAAACAGGCGTATGTTTAAAACTTCAAAGATTTTCGTCAACTTTAATTTTAAACTAAATATTATATATCAGTATAACAAAATTTATGATTGAAAACAACATGGGAAACCATAAAATATCACTTTTAGAAACTCAACATTTTATATTCAGTCTAAAATTTCGTTTTCAACGCAAATGCGTATTGACGTAAATATAAGACGATATTTCATGGCGGTTACTGGATGTTTCTATAGGGAAGTTTTAAAATAGATTACGTGCGTACGCTTCGGGTGAGCTCGAAGCTCACAGATAACGTTTGTATCGGCGTAATTGCGTTTTATAAATCTTCAAGCGCCATTTCTAAGAATTAAGACGATTAGTCAAACATGTGTACAAGTGCGCCATTGAACGCGCCGGGCCGGTCGGACGAGACGAGTGTTGATGTAGGCTAGGGAGCGCGGGTGTGGCCAGCTGATCCGCTCGTTTCGGCTCGCACACAGTGCTGAACATATTTACAACAAAAACGAAGCTTATTGATTTTACCCTCCTGGACCGGCTCGAGACAGGTGTCGTTCCACTAGACTACCGCTCGACTTGTTTAGGTTCGTGACATGTGAGAGGTTAGTTTTACTGACCTTAATTCCGGAGCGTCCCTGTTGCTTCAGCAGCACGTTCTCGGGCTTCATGTCGCAGTGGATGATGCGATTCTTGTTAAGTGCGTGCAGGCACTGCAGCAGGCTGTGCGAGAACTTTCGTACCAGTTGCAGCGAAAACCCTTGGAACTTATTTTTCTTTATCAATTCGTAAAGATTGATCGACAGCAATTCGAAAGTGATGCACGTGTGATTTCTGAACGTGAACGAGTCGAACATATGTATGACGTTCATAGTGTTGTCCTTGTCCTGCTCCCGCAGGTGCTCCAGGATGCGAATCTCCTCCTGGGCTTGTCTGTGGAACCTCTTTTCATTGCGCACCATTTTGAGTGCGACGTTTTCCCGCTTCTTGTGGTCGTAGGCTTTCACCACTTGTCCGAAGCTGCCCTTGCCTATAACTTTGAGCACCTCGTACCGGTACGCTATGTGATCGTGCGGTATGTGGATGTATGAACCCTGCTCGTTGTCGTATTCGCAATTGTTCGGAAAGCCGACGAGGCCAGGTCGTTTCTTCGCGTTCGCGCCTATGAAGTACACTTGAGGATAATCGAATATCTCGCGGTGCTCGTAAGGCGTGAGTTTGTTCATATAGAGCTTCATGACCTGCTCGGGGCTGGCGGCGGCGGCCGAATTGTAAAATTTCTCGTGAACTCGTCGAACGAAAATTGTGAGGATCATTGAAAATCAGAGTGTTTGTCATTTAATTTATTGACATATAAA
>JAODUI010000016.1:3176043-3195295 GCA_027563995.1 Papilio gigon | reverse complement strand
TCGCTCGCCGTGGCACCGACCCACGCTCGCTCGAACACACCACTGCACCTCACTGCACTTGCACTAGACGGCGCCACCCTGGGGCACTACACGACATTTCACATCGACCGAGAGGAGCGATAACCACGCTTCCACTTATGTTGGCACATTCCGTCTCGGATGCGACACGATTGAGCGCCCGACGCAGATGATACCGTGCGACGCGAACGTGAAACGCAAACAAAGGCCCCCTTCCTAGCGGGCCGACCCGACGACAGAACCAGAGAGAAAATAGAAACTGGTCGCCAAAGTCATTGAACCATTCGAACGCGCGGAGCTTACGAGTGCGAGTAAGATAGCACAAGCAACATTAACATAACTGGCTGTCTGTAGGGGGCGCTGTAAAATATACTTCCTAATAGTTTATGGTGTATTATGGAAGACCTAAGTTTTATCATCTATAAAATAAAAACTTCAGTTTTTATTAAATCATTTAATTTATTTATTTTAAGTTAGTGCATTTGCGTCTAAAAATTGTATGATTATCTATTACGATATTATACTACATTGATCATTGATGTTGGGTTGACAACAGTAAATACCTCTACATTGATCTTATTTGTAATTCTGTATTGATTGAAAAGTTTTGTGAAACTTTTGTGTCTGACTAATATAAAAGATAATTTTAAGAATTTATAGTCCAATGTATCTTTGTTACAGAATAGCTAACAAGTTCAAAAGTTTATTTTATTTTGAAACCCGGAGTTTTATTTGTCGAGAAGAAGTGAATTTAAAAGTTATCCATGTTAGTTTAAATTTTACAATTTGTTTTTAATTTTTTCTTAGTACTTTAGACTTTCACACGGGACTGTAATTACCCACTGACAAGTGATTTTTCTTTCATAAATCGTGAATTTAAAAAACACAGATAAAAATTGCAGCGCATTTATTTAGGTCTCTCAAAATAAAATTGTCTCTGGCTACACGGCCGCGAGCAGCGACATCTATCGAATATTAACATCAACATTATCAAATAATAAGTGCATCATCCATCCAATCTAGACGTCTTTTTTCAGTCCGCTGTTTTCTGTCATTTTATACAATCGTAACTATGTGGTAATTATATTTATTTTCGTGGAAAACATGTACAGAGACTATTGTGTAATAAAGTAATGTTAGTAATGTGGTGACAATTGAGAAGGATTTTGGTGTTAGCATAATGTAAGTAAATTCTATACAATGCCGACAATTGCTTGCATTGATTCCTTTTTGTCATATAATTTTGCAACTGCCTTTTAATTTGATAGATTTCTTGTGTTTATCGCATTTACACAATTTTTTTGTCATCGAATAAATTATTCCATTAATAGCACTATTTGCGAGCAATTCTTTTTGTCGATTGTATATCAACCAATAAGTTACGAAGAATATGCCATTGTTTCTATTTAGCTGTATATAAATGAATACGTGATAGCATCCATTTCAACAGTGACGATGTAACAATGAGTACGCAGACCTTTCAAGGTGATGTAGGGCTCCGATATGGTATAGCAACTTATTGGTGTTAGTACTTCCTTATAAATACTAGACATACTACTCTAGTACGTTAATGCATATTTGGAACGATGCCAGTGCAGACCCTTATTGAATTCGATATAACAGTAGTAACAAATATTTTTTCTTTGTTTATAAAACTGTATGAGTCATTATTGTAGGGAGTGTAATCTTAAATAAAATTAACATGAGTCACTTAAGTGCCCATCTAACAGAGGCCAACAGTTCATTAAAAATTATAATTTTCTCACAGTTCTACTTCCCGTATCAGTTAAAGATTATTTCCTCAATATTCTCATATGTTTAGTTATGTTTCACCATTTATCTATTTTTTTTTAAGTTGTAAGTTTTGTTTATTGATTGAACCATATACAATAAAAATATTGTTTAAAGATTTACTAGAGTTAAATAGTAATGTAAATGCTAGCATTTAATAAATGCTGACACTTTGTATTATACTCTAAAATGTAAGGTTCATTATTTTTTGTCACATTTAGAACATCAAA
Source organism: Papilio gigon (assembly GCA_027563995.1). NCBI lineage: Eukaryota > Metazoa > Arthropoda > Insecta > Lepidoptera > Papilionidae > Papilio > Papilio gigon. The sequence goes on along the minus strand of JAODUI010000016.1, from coordinate 3,193,256 downwards.
TATTTTTAAACGACACTAACCTATGCCTTGTTATATTGTTCAAACTTGTAAGACTTCATGTTGCTAGGTAAGAATGACATTTAGCAACTTGAGGTTAGGCATTTGTGCCGTGGTGTACCTGTGTGTAATTAATTTGACATAAAACCATATTTCACATATTTTTATGGCTTTAAATAGTGAAGTACCTTATTCCCATTTTACATAAAGTTGGAAATACATTCCCTATAATATACACATTTTATACAAAGCATAAATTAGATTTTTTAGTATAGAAGTTTTCATAAACAGTTTCTAATTCAAAATGAAGAAGGTTCTCAATTTAATTGTTTTTTTTTACCCTAATTACACTAAGATTTATGAACTGATTTATTGTAAAGGATTGTTTAATTATTCATTGTAACAGATGAATGAAATTATCATACAAAAAAACAAGACAACATATGACATTTATAGGACTTTCTAATTGAATATCGGAGTTATACAAACTTATTGATTTTAAATAAGTTTTTCATACTCATTTTATATACATTTTTTTTTATAACACGAAACAAAATAATAAAAAAAACTGATATCACACTAAACTAAAACAATAGCCCTCCATTTGAATTAAACATTGATGAGAAAGCTTTTGTTATTCAAACGGAATGCTTTCAAAGCTTTCAAGTTCCTTCAGATCAACACAGTACCTTTTGATAGACCCTTTTGTTATTTATAAAGCTGTATAGCTATGTCTGACATTTATGAATTGAGATAAAAGCAATCAAATGACTTGGTAATATTTATTAAGGCTCTTATTAACTTGTCTATTTCATCTCAACTAGTTGTAGCCTATTGGTCGAAATTCAATCGTATTTTTTTTTTTTAATTACCGTTATTTATGTATTAAAAATATTTATAAAAAAAAAATGAGTTGATCACTGGGTTTTATCAAAGAGTATGGGAGAGTTTGACTAATAAATATTTATTTATACTTAAAGATTTGGCAGAGGAGGGACGCATAGGAAGGGGAAATATCTAGTGCCTTTGCTCTGACTTCTGTTTATAAAAGGTTGGCAAAGCATTTGCAAATCCTAATGTTTATAGGCAGTGGCCACTTCGCTGTTTTGGCGAATTTAGATGGCTGGATACTCGTTTACTACCTTTTACTAAAAAAAAAAAAAATTATACTTCGTGTATCATTACCGTTTGCTTATTTGACCTTTTTGTTTGACGTCGCGTGACCTTTAGTCAATTGTTTAGCTTTCATCCCGGAAATAAAAAAAAAAAAACGTGATGTAGCGATTCGTGAAGCGCACGTACTTTCTCTCGACGACTGGTTCGTGTGCCGATATACTATTGTTCTTTATGTACGTTTGATACAAGTAAGTGTTTTTGGAGAAACTAAAGCTCTAAGCAAAGAAATTGTATGATTCAAAAGAAGGGTGATAGGGACTGTCACACTCGGAGACTTAGCTTTAGTACGAGAAACCTTCCCTAAAGTAGTATCATAGTGTAGTGTAGTATATTGTCAGTTTGTCATTTCACTTTCAATATCGTTACGTAGCGTTTAAACAAAATCGTCTACCAATCTTAGTTCAATACTGGTACCTTATAAAAACCTATTTTGTGTGTTGAAAAACAAAAAAAAACATTGACTTGCATCTCGTCAGATGTTGGGCATATGTCGGGATATTCATTTCTAAATACATTCGTTGAAATTGCTCGACGCGCGTAAGTCGTCTTTATTTAACAACCGAGCATTATTCTGTATGATTATATATCTTACAGTATGTATGTGTATGCAATAATTGTCATCGATTAAACTCCTGCAGCGAGTCTTGGCATTAAAACTAGTTTATTTTTACTCGAGCAATTTTGTTTCAGATGTTTCTTTTTTTATAACTATAGAACTGGTTACATGTGCACCGGCTGAATGTAGCGTATTTATATATACTATGTTCAGTAAAAGTCAACCAACACTGGGCCAGCGTGGTTGACTATGGCCTAGTCGCCCCTAATAATAGGGAAGGTTCTGAGCCCCTCGGTGGGGACGTATAGTGAGCTGATGATGATGTTCAGTATATTGTGAGCTTCAATTATGTTTTTAAATACATACAAATAATATTAGATTCTTACACTACTTATAAAACGACTTAATTCACGTGTAAATCGGTGTCCGTACCGACTAGTTTCGTTTACACTTGAGTTAAGCCGTTTTATAAGTAATGTAGTGAAATGTCTCACGAAAGTTTTAATAGTTTAATTAGTAGATTCTTGTTAATTTACTAATATTTCTTTACCATTGCAACTAAGCTTATAGTTCACAATAGTCGGATGGCGGCATTCGTACCTTCGACCACGTGAACGGAGATCGGTACCTTTAACCATTAGGCTATTAACACTAGTATATACTACAGTATCGGTTATTACAATCGAATTTTGCCAGTAACTTATCTCGTTACTTATTGACTAAATTTTCATAATACGATCTGAATTATCTTACACCACATTGATTTTTTTATTCATTGGATCTTTTATGAGAGACTTTTTGATGTAAATTGAAGCTAAACATGTTATGCAACAGAATTCAACTTGATATCGTGGGCGTTGTCATAGACGGACATGTGTATCTGCATAAATGTACGTTCTTCGGGTCAACAGTCAATGCTCGCCCACGTCTCAGTTCACGTCTGATTAATTGGTAAAAGATTATCAAAACGACCCGACACAGAGAAAACTTGATGTGAAAGTATTTTAATGTATACGGTCAAGATGTTGCTATTATAAAAGCGCCAATGGACTAATGGTTATGGATATAGATTTCCGAACAAGTGGTCGAGAGTTCGAACGCCGCCATTCGACTGTTGTCATGGACGATATTCACATTACGCCACATATCATAATCAGCAGCTCACTGTACGTCCCCACTGACGGGCTCAGAGCCTACCCTATCATTAGGTGTGACTAGGCCATGGTCAACCACGCTGGCCCAGCGCGCGTTGGTTGACTTCACACATATCTTTGAATTTCTTCGCCGATACAGGTAGGTTGCATCACGATGTGTTCCGTCACCGTAAGAGCGTCGGAAAATGTACATATGCAATTCGAAAATCGAAAAACGCATCTGTACATGGCGGGGATCGAACCTAGATAATGTCGAGTACGGTTAGGTCCGGTGAAGCGCTTAACAACTGCGCCACCGACGATCAATATGCCACATATTGGTCAAAAAAAAATTGTCGTTTTGTTTCTCAAAGAACTAAAACGTTTATGTATCCAATTCCTTCCCTGATATATGCTTAAGTGTAATTTAAATTGTTTAACAATGAATACCTTATCGATTCCAATATTCACTTTAATGTACCGATAATAGCTACGTCCTCTATTCTTATCAACTATTCAATACAATCGTAGTACGATATCTTTCTTTTGAAGTCGTTTAGTCATTTTTCAAACTAAATATGAAACAGGTGACATTCAAGTATTTATCCAATCCGCACCTACTCATTTCGAGCTAATTGGAATTTTATTTTTAACACTATAATGAATGTTTATTTATCAAATTATATCATCAACCTGAGCTTTTCCCTACGAACGGTAGGCACAGCATGTACTCTTCCACACATCTCTGTCAGTTCACATCTGAACTCACACTTACTCATATCCTTTTTCACACAATCCATCCACACCAGTCTTCATCTACCTTTGTAACCATCTACATTAAATCTTTTTTATCAAGTTATATGATAATAAACTCTATATTCCGTCCCCTGTTAGTCGTTAGGGTGTCCGTGAAGTGGGTCAACGATATAGCGGTATACCTCATGTGCAACGGTGTGGCAACGATTTCATTGCTCCGGACACCAATTTGAGAGAGGTATTTTATTATATACATGACTTTGTACTAAAGCTGGGGGACTGCTGCGGAGATAAACGTTAAAACAATAACACATCTAATAATAGAAGCGCCAATAGCCTAATTGAAGCGCTAATAGCCTAACGGTTATGGGTACGGACTACCGATCTAACGGTCGCGGGTTCGTATCCAGCTATTCAACTATTGTCGTGGATCATATCCTAACACAAGCTTTTTCAATCTTACCAGGAATGGTTACAAGAAATATTAGTAAATTAACAAAAATCTACTAACATTTTATAAAAAGGAAAATAGGAGCATAGATGATGATAAAACCTTAAATAGGTTATTGCGACCGTAATATATGTTTAGTAGGGTTTTAGATCTCTGTAAACACGGCAGAGATTTGAATTATTCTTTTCGTAGAAACAAAACATACAGTTAAGTCAGGTTTTTAGCTAGATATTATCATGCTATGAAACTTGGGGGTGAATAAATTGGAAGAAACTGTTATGCGAGGATTTGACCGTAAAGCCGCACGGGGATCGCTCGTTGTTTTATATAGGTTAACGATAGTATTAATGAATTTATCCGCTGTCGCTATTTCGGCTGCTCTGTTATTGCCTGTAGCGGCAGTAATTGGCGTGACCTGTCAATGTTTCGCATGAAATTGTGTCTAGCTTTTAGTCCAATTAGTGTATCTAGATCGTCATTGAACTCCCTAGTATAGTTTTTTTTTTAATGAAAATAACCACGGATTTTCTCGACAATAATAACATTTTATATCGGAATTTTTATTAACATATGTTTTTTTTAAGTTACAGATGCTTTTAATGAATCTTTCTCAGGTTTATAAAATTTCTGACTTATACTTTGTATTTAGGATATTCTGAAACCAAGTAATACGAACTTAACGGAACAACGGATTTAGTAGCTTTTAAGTCGGAAAGAATTTTTGTTTGCGTTATTTTTAGTGCTAACGTCCCCGGTCGCCTGACCTACCAGACGTATCGATTTCTTGTTATAATATTGAGTTTCCATTGCTGAAAAACCTGTACATAAACATATTGTTATTTCGCTGTTTGATATACTTAGTTTGATAGGTGAATAAAAATAGCTACACTCAACAGTCTTTTGTCTAAATAATAACAATCTCTCTCACCCTGAAGAAGAGCCCGTGGACTTGAAATAAGTCGGTGCCGACAACGGATATAGTGTAGAATTTGGCCGTTTTTATTGTTGTAATAATTTCTCAGAAAAATTTGAACGTGTGATGATCAAGTTTTTTATCTTTTTTATTACTATTGATATCTTCTTAAGAATTCATAATCGCTTCCTGATTTACAAATATTATACTAACAAAGCGATTTCCTTGAACACTTCATTTTATTATAAATACATTATTATGTTTACTTCAAAACGTAAACAAGTGTCCAAACAAAGCAATCAAACCACAGTTAATTGTTTGTTTAGAATTAATATCTTCCTTACAGCAACTTCCTTAGACAGGACTGGAATAACAGTAATAATTTAAATGTTTTATTCTACAATAATTGTATTATGTATAGAAGTATGATATTGAGTGTTTCTTTTATTAAGTCAATATATATCATCAGCCCTTGTCTGCCCCCCGCCGTCTATTTTTAATTTCCATATGCGTGTTATAGTATAGTTTATTAGCTGTATTTTCAAACCACTACGATTTAGTAGTCTTTCGAGAGAGTACCTCGTCAAAGGAATGCACCTGTGATTCTCCTAGTGTTGAGGATGTGCGTCTCAATGGCGTCGATAATTTCTTTTTATTAGGAGCCCACTGTTTATTTACCTCCATGTTAAAATTAATTGTTCATAAATTTAAATAACGTTTGAACTTTAATTCATGTTACATTCCTGTGGATACTGAAAATGTTGAATCGAGTTTTTTGTGCTATGATTAAAATCTCTATTTGCAGTACAATTGAGGCCAAGTGACGTATTTTAGTGCGTTAATTTTTACGTCAGATTTCAAAACTAAAAATAATCATCTGCTTACGTTACGATCAGGAATTTAGAATATATTTTGAAGTCATTAAACGCGAGAAAATGTTCACTTTGCAAAAGTTTGAAGTGCCTAACGGTTGAATTATATATTTCTGAATATTTAATTAAAAATGAATACTTATAACATTAATGATAACATATTAAAATAAATCATTGACACGAGAGAAAAATATCAATTAATAGGATTGAATCTCTCGTATATTTTCAAGCATCTCTTCAATAGAATTATTTAGTTTTTACTGGTGTTTTTTTTTTTTAATTAAGAGCTTTGGTAAATACATATTAAATTAGTACATAATTACACTTTTTCTTTATATATCGTAATGGATAATATAAGATTATGTTTGTGTCATTTTTCAAATCTACAATAATGTTAATAATTGTGGTATTAAAAACAAACTTTTGTAATCAAAGTCCTTGTCAAGACGAATTAAATTTGCCCAAACTCGATGAGCTTGCATTTTTGAATTACAAAGATCCTATAGCCATCTTCCAGTTCCATGATCAGATCAGCTCTCTGTTATAATAATATTGCATTTTTATACGATTTACACATGCATGCAAATTTTAGCTCAATCGGAAACTGGGTTGTCAAATATAACTTGTAAGATTTAATCACAGACACGGTGAAGCTGAATAAAAGATTGTGAAAATTTGCTCCTTACTCGAGTCGGCGCTTCAACAGTAAGACTCCTATTTCAACGTTGTCTCATTAAAGTCTGTAAATTGTATCATTATGTTCATTAGCAGCGTTGTAATTCTCGTTAATGTTGATAAGATCTAAGTCTACGTACTCAACAGTGTTACTATGCCACTGCTAGTCAGTGTTACCCATACAATACGCATATTTTGAATTGCTTGTACGATATTAGTAGTTCCTATTAAGCCAATTTAAATATTTTACTATCGACAAACTTACATATTAAAATTACCTATTACATTAAGATTCATATGTTATTCAGTTCTTCACTCATTGACCACAAATACTATGACTTGTAAGCAAGGATTATTTAAATATTTTGATGCTAGTCCTCCCCGCAACTGTGCACGGAAAAAAAAATACTTACTTCCTATGCGTTAATCCCATCAATTTTCTACATCATACAACAATTCATCTAGGAACATGTAGTCGTTCTGGAGATTTCTACTAACAAATATTCAAATCCAAAGATTCGCAGTTGTAATATTAGTTAGAATGCTAGCAAGCAAGCAGGTCGCAAGGTAAGTGATCGCTGACCTTATAAATCTGCAACAAGAAATTGAGTTGCCTTACGGTAATTAGTTAAGGAAGAAGACAATTGGATAAAGATAATTCTCTTTTAATTATCCCTTCTCTTCCTTCATTTCCTGACGAGGAAAAGATAGGACTACTAAATTGCGATAAAACAAAGCCAACAGATAAATCAATGCGTAAACCAAACACAAACTTTATCAAGTTTTCCTCATGTTTTTCGCTTCACGGCACATGAATGCGGAGATTGTCTCTGATAAATTTGTTCCCATGACCTTAGTTCAAAGTTGAATTTACCACAGATTGTTGTATAAAACTGGCGTTAGCAAAAAATCTGTGTCTCATTTTAGTTCTACTGTTATCGCCCTCATTCCTTGTGTAGCGAAAATGCAGGATTGTTGCATAAAGATACGGATATGGTTGCCTTTTGACTTTGATTATAAAACGCTAGGGATGTGACGCTCTATTCCTGACGAGTACAGTGATAAGACCGCTTGCTGATGGTCACGTTTTGTTATTATTATAATATAGTCCAGTATAGAGTACAGTATAGTTTAACCTCTAGTCTATAGTACTAGTAAAAACGATAGATTATACTATAGTCTTCGAATGGTAGAAATTATATTTTTATGGCGGCAATTTGGTACAAATATTTGCGTAAAAAGGGGGAACAGGATGAGTAAGAGGACAGCCCAGGATTTACAAGATAAGTAAACAATACCAAAATTCTAAATCAGCATGCAAGGTCTATACCATACAGTAAGTCAGGGTTTCACGAGAAAAAAAAAAACACTGGTGAAGGCTTATGTCCAGCGGTGGGCAGACAAAGGCTGATGATGATCTTTCTTCGCTTAGTAATCCTATAAAGAGTGATAGTACGTATCAGTCCTTTCATACAATAACAGATGAATAGAAGTTTTTCTTTTTGTTTTTTTTTTTGTGTATGATGAAAAAAAAATATTTCTACACCACGGATAAGGTGAATGTATATTTAAAACACACTATTTAAATAATAGGTAAAGATTAACTACAACTTTATAAGGCAGTTAAATGTGAGTGTCAATTAAAATTGTCATATCATCTAATAACGTAGGTTTTCATTGCGGAAACATTTTTTTTATTGTAATATTCGTAGATTTTTGTTAACTTACAAATATTTCTTTTACCACTCCAACTAAGCTCTAGGCTTGTGTTGGCCACGACAATAGTCGAAAGTCGAGGGTTGAACTTTCGACCACGTGGACGGAAATTCGTACACTTAACCATTGGGCTATTAGCGCTATTAACTTTAAAAAAAAACTTTTTGTTTAACCAAACATTTTACATTTTTCTCTTGGGTTCTGCTGCCTGTGGTAGGTGGCCACCTGTGTTACAGGAAGCATTGCCTTCTTGACTTAATAAAACTTGTCGGACATAGATAAATATGTTAGGATAACACTCTTTATTAAATCTATTATGTAATTTTATTATTTTGTCTATTTTCAAGGAACTTTTAATGTAAATATTTCGCTCAGTCAAAAATAACCCTAATTTTCCACTGGTCATGAATTACCATGCCTTATGACAATTTGGCAACGCCGAGTAAATTTCGACGTCGCGTGCCGTTCCTCTGCCAACAAATTGTAGTGGCAACGTTGTTTCGGTTTTATATTCGGAATTTTTAAATAATATTGAATCTTGTCAATTAAGTGGTACGTAAGCGCCACTTCTTTTAAATTACATTATAGGCTTAGTGTTGTCAGTAAATACTTTACATTCAATATTGATAGATGTTTTTAATTTTATACAGCATTTATAAGATTCTTTGTTGGCTTCGGACGGGATTGCATAGCAGAGATTTATCATTAAACGTCAAATAACTCAAACTTTAAAAGTTTGTTTTAAATTGTCATTATCGCCATCTAGTATGTTTTTTTGGTAACTACATAAATTAATAGATTAAATTCTCTGTTTCCAGAAACGATCCTGGGATGGCGAGATCTAACTATATTTGCACAAAGACAGTATAAGGCTTGTAAGAGACGTGTGATATGAGTGAACTTGTCGCGAGACTGTGATCGTAGTGTTAGAGATGGATACGCTGCATGTTCACGCACACAGCAAGGGCTCGAGCAGGAGTCAGTCGCCGTCGACCGCCGACCTCGCCAGGGACCCGTCGGTCGTCACTGATGACGTCATCAGATCCAGAGTTCAGTCACCCCCCGCCGCGCACCATGTCGTCAGTGTGAGTACACTAAGGGATTTGAACTTTGAACTATTCTCAGAGGGCGTAATTAAGTGTAATTAATGGTATATAGTTGTCTAGATATTTATCTGAAATAACGTTAGCAATCTTACTACTACTAAAATTAGTTGTACTAGTTCATTGCCTTAGTACTAAACGTGAATGCCTTATATGTAATTAGTCACTTCAATGTTTTTTTTTTACGAGAAGGGAGGCAAACGAGCGGCGGGATCACAATATTGCTGTTTGTACGCTATACGCTACTGTTAATTTAGTTGTAGACGATGTTTACGCTAATAATTGGAAGGTTAAGTGTCTCGTAAAAACTAGAAGCAATTTGAAATATTTACACGAAACATAAATCTTGTGTTATATTTGTACATCAGTGTAATTTCATCAAACCTTATACGCCACGTACCAACGCGTCCGTTCGCGGTGTTCCACCTAAAAGCTGTAGTCGCTTGAAAGTTTTATACGTAATGAGTTGACGACGCGGGCACAAAAGCCATTAGGATGAAGTTTTTAAATATGTTTGTCAGAAAAAAGTTAATCAGTGGTAGGAGCACCTGCTCTGGCAACAAAGCCATTGGTTGTCAACCTTGACAACTAATTACTTTTTACTATTATCCCAGTTTTTGTGCTCCCCATTCGTCAATTTGTGAGAAAGGCCCGAGTTTGCAGACAAGACAATTTTTTTAAGTGGAACACCGCGAACGTTTGCGATTGTATGTGGCAGCTGGATTGTGAATTTAATCGTTATTCAGAATGTCTAGAGTCTAGACGTCTCGCAAACCGGCGCCGTATTCAGTAAAAGGATGAGTTATAGAAATGTTATATCAAAGCACGCCTTTGTTAGTACGTTGACGTATTTAATTTATATTCAAAGTTTGTAGAATAGTTGATTTATTAAACATTTTTCGTATATTTTCTTGTTAACTTTTAAATATTTAATATAAAAATATAAATATTTTTAAATGAATAGAAAAAAGATTGTCACATTTTGTCTTATGCCATTATTAATTTGGCAAGCTTCTCTTTAGAGATTTTTATCAAGTATGAAACAAATTGTAGATAATCATCATATCAGCATCATGTCGCTCACTGCTGAGCGGAGATCTCACCCAAAGATCGCCATGACGATCGGTCCGCCGCCGTCCGCATCCAGGACACTCCCGCAAACTTGACCGGATAATCGGTGCATCTTGCGGGAGGATTGTAAAAAAAATATTTCTATTTAGAAATAATTTGTCAATTGTTTATGTATTCTAATTTGGACCAATTATTGTTATCCGAACTAATATTATTAGAATATGCTAGATAACCTCGCGTTCTGAAGTCACACAAGCTTGTAGTACACACTTGTAATTGACGAGTGTATTGTATTGTTCAATTCGATAATGTAACGTGTAGTCGTGTGGCCGTTTTAACTATGTATAAAAAAATAATACATAGTTTAATATATATTTTGTGTACATAATTGAAGTTTACTTGTTTATGTATTGCGGTAAGTTCGAAATCAAATCATACGAGTGAACTTCGAAAGTAAAACGGCATTGATATGTCGATAAATTTAGAAAGCATTAAAAAGGCGAAGAAGACGTTTAACAGTATTTTTAGATGTTAATTATATTTATTAAACCTGGTCACTCCTCTGGAAGGTCACTATCGAAATCTTTTTAATTTCTATTAATTTCTATTGAAGGAGCCGTCATCGAACTCATCGTCACGGCACAGCGAGCGGGGCGCTCACCACGTCAAGTCGCACTCCAGAGACCTGGGCAACAGTCCTATGGTCGCCGGCAGCGCTAACACTTCCAGAGAGTAATAAAATTTGATTTTTTAAATTTTTAAACAGTAAACAGGATTTAGGAATTAATCATATGTGTCAATTTTAATGTGTCTAGTCTGGAAGACTCGCCGCAGAAGAAGAACGTATCAAATCTAGTCCCGGCCGTGGACTACACGTGCCCCGTGTACAGCCCCAACGTGTCCTACGCTATGTCCTCCGATGAGTACGGTTCGCCCGCTTATAGAGGTAATATTATGTAACTAAATCAAAACATCACTTCAAACTATTACGGTATAGAAAAATTTTAAACAATCCGAAATTATTGGATTATCATATATGATATTTTAATTCCGCAAGAAAGATATTTGTAAAATTGTAATATTTTGAATTTGTAAGTAATTGGTTTATTTTTTAAATTCCAGCCCAAGATGGCGATTATTCTAATCAAGGTAAGATATTTATTATTTTGTTTTGATTATAAATTTATATAGTATAAATATATAGCCATTAATATACTCTTAACCATTATCCTCAATAGCCTAATGGTTAAGAGTACATCTTTGGTAACGTAGTCTAGACTTCGAATCCCACCATTCAACTATTTTTGTGCACAAGCCTAAAGGTTTCTTAGAACATTTGAAAACACAACAATGAAATGTCTTTTATTAAATGAACACAGATAAATTCATCGAGTTGATTAAATAAAGGAAATGTTTTTTTTTTCCCCAGATGACTACGACGGCAGCGGCAACGCGACATCGGCCAAAGCACTGGCCGCCATAGCTCACCTCAACAGCAAGATCGAACGCACCAAAGACCTCATACGACTGGAGCAGACCAACAGGGATGGTAAATAAAAAATATATCGAAAAACAACAAAAAAAAATGTATTAATATCAAAGTTCACTGTTTCACTTATATTGGTTTCATAGTCATTGTAATAGATGCTCTTTGTAAAATTTCATTCTAATCTGTTGAGCCTTTCTGGAGTTATGTATTGGGAGTTGGAACAGTGAACTATTTCAACTGTTACAAATAAATATTAAATATAAAGTGCTGTTGCATAATATCATCCTTTCGTATACATTGTTTTGCTTACATTCGTCATAACCCTGTCCTTTTTCCTACGGAGGGCCGGCACAGTATGTACTACTCTTGCATAAATCTGACAGCCATCGGCGAAACGACGGCAACACATTGTTTAACGACTATTGCACTCTTGCATAATATCATCCAAAAAAATGATATGCGTGTTACAGAGAACGTGAACGAATATTTAAAGTTGGCGGCGAACGCGGACAAGCAGCAGCTGCAGCGCATCAAGGCGGTGTTCGAGAAGAAGAACCAGAAGAGTGCGCTCTGTATCGCGCAGCTGCAGAAGAAACTGGAAGGTTATAATAAAAGGATCAAGAATTGGGAGGTAAGTACATCATCATAAGCCCTTGTTTGCCCACTGCTGGTTGTAAGCTTTTCTCAATGCCTTGCACAGTATGTAGGTAAATACATAGGCAGAAAAATTATTAACGCTTTAGGTGTAGACTGAAAATAAGTGCGACTTCCAATGAGAAGCTGTGTACAGCATCAGCTGAGCGTCTTCGTTTTAGCCGACAATGTTCAATTTTATGTTGTATTTTTTTTGTAACATACTGTACATTATTTATTTTAATGTTAACAAGGCGATGAGATTTAATGTGAATGGCTATACCGGTAGAGGAAGACTAAAGGTGTAGATGGATTATATGCCCTCCGTAGGGAAGAGCTCAGGTAGACCGTGATGGTGATTTATTTTTATAATTCCAGCAACACGGCACAAGCGGACAGGCGCACAGGCAACCTCGGGAGGTTCTGCGGGATATGGGACAAGGTTTGAAGTAAGTACATTTAATTAAGCTAGTAGGCTTTATATGCCTTCTTTAAAAGACTTCCGATTAAATTCATTCAAGACCGAAAGTGAAAAAACTATCGGAAGTTTCGACCATATGGAATCGGAATCGAACCTACATACATGCGTAGTTTCGAGCCTATTTTAATAATCAGGCGTAAGTGCATTTTTAAATGTAAATTTTATTTATTGATTATATTGCAACAGAAACGTGGGCGGCAACATCCGGGACGGCATTACTGGCTTAGGCGGCAGCGTGATGGCGGCGCCGCGGGAGTTCGCTCATCTCTTCTCTCGCTCCAACAGATTCGGCTCCGCGGACAACATCGCACAGCTCGCCGGTCTGTATCACATTACTAATACTAGTGAAACTACTACTGTGTCTTGTCCATGAGACAGTGTCTCTGACATGAAGACACTGACACTACCTTATAGCTGCAGCAATTAATTAAAACACGTTTTAGTACCATACTACTTTTAGTAGTATAAAGTACAATTCCTATTATATAATTAAAAGTGTGGTAAATCAAGTTGCAATGAAAATTTTAATGACATGTATTAAAGAGGTCTTTAATAAAGAGTATCTATATTTTAAGGAAAAAAAAAACAGAGTATATAAAGTGCGCAAGGAATTGGAATCTTGCCATGATTAGCATCTTTCAGTGCTCGATATTTGGGTCAGTCGACCAGTGACCATGGCGCATGCTGTGCCGAAATATCGAGACCTTAATTAGACTAATGGGGGTAAGATTTCCGTTTCTTACTAACTTTATACTAGTAAATACCACGAAAATTTAAAGCTTATATATAAATGATGGAAAAACTTTTCCTAACTATGGTTTAGTCTATGAATAAATTAAATTGTATGTTAGCCTATTTTAAATTTTATGTTTATCATATTACTTTGTCTTTTATATTGAAATAAAACATTTTTTTAACAATACCATTATGAGACAGTTCATGTTCATCCCAATATATTATTGCTCTAATTTCATATGTGTGTTTTAAAATATCAAACTAACTCTACGATTCATAAAATAGTAATAAATTATAATTTCTGAACTAATATGAACGCCAAATCTAGACAATTCCATTCTAAAATTGTTCTATAAATCATCTGTTAATATATAAATATATATACTTGGTAAATTTAAAGTTTAAAATCGCACTAGAAGTGGAATTCAACTTAACGTATAAAAAAACATAATATATATTAATATGCATAGTTATCAGTATATATTTAAGTGCCAATATCCTAATGGTTAAGGGTACGTATTGCCAAACGAATCGAGAGTTCGAATCCCGCCATTTGACTATTGTAAACTATATCCTAGGAAAAGTGTAGAGCTTAGTTGGATGATGAAATAAATCTTAGTAAATTTTTATTTATATTATTATTAACAATTGGCTGTATATTTAAATTATATATTTTGTCTCGCAGAGAACACGGGTACTTGTGAGTATATGTGTGGTAGAATTCATTCATTATGTTCATAATATCACGTACTAAAACATAGTTAATATTTAATAGTGTTAATAATCCTTTACTGATAGATTAGTCATCTTAGAAACTACCTTTTAATTTATATTCATGGCTAGTAGATAAAAAAAAAACAATAATTACGTCACCTCATAACACTTAAAGGTCCTAGTGTAAATAACACGTTTTATTAAATAATTAAAAAAAATAACACATTCCTTCAATACTAAACAAGCAAAATTTATTAATCGGGAACAAAATAGAACAAAAAGAAGAAAAAAAAAACGATAAAAGATAGTCCCGTTTTAGTACAAAATTTAGTGTTTAGTTACTCAAAAACGGAGTATCTAAGTCTAGCCAAACACATTACAGTATTTCAAATACAAGTAACCTTCAGATCGCGGAGTACGTCACGACAGTATGCCCGTCATTTACATAACATCAGATAAACATCGCAGATAGTCAGTGGCCGCCGGCGCCGGCGCACGCACAGGCATGACTCATGTTTATATAGTGATTTTATTATATTACAATGTTTTTTCGCAAGTGTAAAAAATGCCGGAAGAAATGTAAATAGATTTTGAATATTGTTTTTTTTTTTTCATCTTTTAAACAAAATGTACAATACATCGGTTTGTTATGGAGAGGTTTAGTATATGTAAACATTTTTATTACGATTGCTTCTTTAAAGTTTTAATTTGCAATAGTTTAGTAAATATCATAGTTTTTTCTTATCTATTAATAGTCTAAATATTTTTTATTACCTTGAAAACATTGTCACGGCTAAACTATTATTCGGAATTTTATTGCCCTTCGTGTTTATTATTAAGACCATTTTTATTCTATTCATACAATACAGACTCAGTATAGAATAGTTTTAGACATAGATTACTTACTTTAGGAAAATACTAGTTCCATCCCCACCACGTTATTTAGAGTCGCACTTTTGTATCCTCCACAAGAAGACATATGTAGAGATGTAATCCGACAAAGTTATCCGACCCGGTAGACATGCCAAAATAAATTATGACAGCACACTAGCGCCACAATTTCATTCCCAAAAAATCTCACAATACGCGACAAATGCGTTTATTAGCGGTGTTCAACCTTAAAAGTTACAGTCTCTTGAATTCTTCTTATGTATTGAGACAACGACGCGAGTACAATGGCCAATAGATTGCAGTTTTTTAATGTGTGAGAAAAAATCTGTCAGTAGTCAGAGCGGGTAGACGATTAATTGCTGTTTACTATAGCTGTCTTGTAATTTTCTGTCTGTTTAAATATTTTCTGACACTAATCGCAATACCAGCGCCCCCTACCGGGTTAAATAATCTTGTCGCATTATATGTAGGTATTTAATATGTTTGTATATAGCTTGTTTTAACATGTACACGTGTGTAATTGTTGCTTATCATGTTGTCTCATTCTTGCACGCTAGCCCCACAACATGCGGAACTGAGAGGTAAATATATGCTAATTATCACATATACATGTAGTAACAATGCAGTGTCCTTGCAATTGAGTGTTAGTCATCTTTGTTGTTACCGAGTTCGTATCTTTATGTAAAAAAAACTAGCGGCACTGAGAGTGTTAAACCTCTTTAGTGCATTATAGTAGAAATTTATTTACATATAATACGTTAGTATTATGTACATTTTTTTGTTTTTTAATGATATCACTTTTTTAATTCCACCACAAAAAATGTTTTTCCATGTCATTTTTAACTCTAAACTAGCACGTACTATATTCGACAACATCACTTGGCATCGGGTGGGATCGTGGTCAAGCGTTAGTTTAAATTTCATTAAAAAAAACATACACCAAAGTAGATTTTTTTTATTTGCATATTCATATAAATATATTTTATAGTTATTAATGCATGTTATGAATATATCCCCCTCTATATAGCTATTACTGTGAATAAAGTAATCAATGATTCATTCTAAAAGCCAATTTATCTCGACCCCTCTCCCTCTCGTAACAGTTTAATGTCAACATATATAGGCATACTACCTGACCCCGCGAACTCTGTTTCGCCTTAAAGGCAATAAATAAACAGATTTTTGAATTTATGAGGAAATACAAAAAAAACATTTCGTCCTCGGAAAAAAACGTTTGTATGGGAAATGAAAAAGGGCCATTTTTAAGGCTTTCACAGGAGTTTTTCTAATTTTTCTTAAATTTTAAAACTTCTCCACGAACATTCCAAGACCAAGATAAGATAAATCCGTTCAGCCGTTATCGAATTTAAGCGAGACTAACGAACAGCAATTCATTTTTATATTTATAGACATAGTATTTATGTTGGTGTTATAGTTCCATCATACTTAAAAATTATATTTCGGTTACAAAAAAACATTTTAAAATATCTTGATGTCATCAATCGATTATGTTTAATTGTAAGTAGTTACGTGTAAATATTTTTTTCTAACGTAAATTAGAAATTATTTATTGCTATTTATCAAGATATCGCCACACAAACAAATATTTGGGAACAATTTTTAAAAATTAAATAAAAACAACTCGAGTCTTTCTTAACTTATATAGTTATATTTTAGTAATATATTTTTAGTAGGAACGAATTAAAAAAAATGTCATTACTATTAGTGGCTTTTGCCCGACTACATCCACGCGGAATAAAAAAAAACAAAAGCAGCCAATACGCTATTTTATATATAAATCTAATAACCGTTTTAGAGTTACATAAAATGATAACAATGTTCGGAACTGCT
>JAODUI010000016.1:3156700-3171514 GCA_027563995.1 Papilio gigon | reverse complement strand
CGCTCCCCCCGCGCCTGTTGCTCGTCAAGCTGCTCAACGTGGCGCTGACGCTGCTGCAGCTCGTGCTGCTGCTCGTCGCCACCGTGGCCGGCGTCACCATGCCCTTCCTCCGCACCAGGTATACTTACTCCGCCAGAGAGATTACTGACGCACTTGGAGACTTTTTATGATTAATTAACTGATTTAAATATAGTCTAAATTACAAATACTTAATTATGTAGGAAGTGAAATATATATATTTTTAATTGTAACAATCTTCTCTACATATTACAGGGTGCGAGTACTAACAACAAGTGTAGCATTAATGGTCGGCGTGATGGTCCTGAAGCAGTGGCCCGAGGTGACCCAGTTGTCGGACCACCTGGTCGCGCGGCTCAAGGAGTACCTGCTGGACAAGCACCACGACAGGTAATGCCCTCCTCGCCTCGCCCGCTGTACTTGTGCAGGGGTGATAGTCCTCGTCCGCGTATACCGCTCGCAATCTTACTCTACTCGGCTCAACTTCACTCTAATATCTAATTCTTGCAATCTAACTCTACCCGAGTGTAGTTACTCCGAACTTACATTTTGTAATCTTACTCCACCGGGGAGAAGTTTCTTGCAAATGATTCCTTATTGAATGTATGTAAAATTGAAAATCTTATGTACAAATACTAATAGAATACTTATCTAATACAAACCTCCCAACTTTCTCCCCGGTCACGTAATATTGCGAGTTTTATATGCTTGCTTCTCACTAACAAGCTTTTGTATAAACTAACAAATGTTACTAAAAACATATATATGTAATAAAAATTGTAACACATGTTTGATTAATGCATTTAATTCGAAATATGTCGTTTAAAATAAGGTATTATTTTCTAACACAAGTCTTTTGAACATTTTTTTTATAATTTAATGCTTTTCACATGTGCTAATATTATTTGAATATATTGCCACATTAAGGGAATGTTTGTTTTGGGCCTCAACATTTCGTCTTTAACTTCGTAAATTGTGTATATTTTTTTCTTGATCTTTTTAATCAAAGAAGCTATCACATTTCTAACAAAGGAGTTTGTGTGTCGTTTTGTTCATCAGTTGTCACAATTAGAGTGTAACTATCAATCCCCTCCAATTAGAAATATTACTAAATTTCGAGTATGTCCAAATTAGTGAATGATCGGGTCTTAGTGAAATTACTAATTTTAATAGCAGCAGTTAGTGAAGTTCTATATTTTTATTAATCGTTATTTGCAATTAAGGTTTTTTTTTAAGTCGGACGTTTCTTTAGCTATGTTTCAAATTTTTTATACTTGTGCCCTATTAAATAGATTTTGTAAAGTTTTTTGTAAAAGTAGATTTTTTAGCACACCTTTAATATCATAATAGTGAGTGAATTGGGTCTTGTTTCATTTAAAAAAAACATCATGTAAGTACTTTGTGACGCTTTTTATGTCTGCTTGTCGTGTCAGTTTTTTTTTTAAATCATCATTTAATAAATACATCGATTTCTAAAATAAATAAAAGAGGAAGACAAAAGTAATGAATGAACCAGAAGTTGTCCCCTTTCACCTCCCACTTTCTCCTCCATACTCCCCTTACATTCGTTTATCTCGATTTTTTTATAGTTTCATTACAAGACTTTTATTTTTAATTTTTTTTTGTTTCCCACTTCAGGTATGAATGCAAATCGTTGTGTGGTTGACACTATACGGTTATTTGCTGTGAAAATGTTCGTGTTTTATCGAAATTTTATTAGTCAATTTTGATACGAAATTAAAATTGATTGTATCCTATGGTGTAGTGTGGGAGTGTAAATGTAACTCGGATGCAGTCTTTTTTAAATGAAATCTTTGAATGCCGAAGATATATTTGCAAGTGTATTGCACTTTTAGTATTTTTTTTTAACAAAAGGTTAACTATGTATTTAAATTTTCAAATAACAGGCTGAATGATGTAAAGCTGACGTTCTTTTCAATTAAAAAAATATTGTTTTTTTTTTATTTATAAAAAGTCTTCAAATTAGTGGTTTTATAAATTTGAGCCAAGTTTGAAATGAGTTTTTTTTTTTATAATTCTGGACATTCTTTTTGAATTTTCTTCAGCCTTATGTGTGTACAAATTTACTAGTTAGTCACTCTAATTTTTTTTTGTTTTTATGTAACGCTGTGCCGAGTTATGTTTATATCTTGCCAGTACTATTGTTAATTAATCAAACATTGGTGTAGCTTGTATGTTTTTAACAAATACATTTATTTTATTTGGATCAACTACAAATGTGACTGGGCATTTCTTCGATTTTTTTTCTAAACTTGTAATTTTTTTAATTACCAAGTAGTTTTATATACCAATCGTATATTTGATATGTCTGCAGTTTTCTTGTTAGAAATTACGAAATCAATTTGAACGAAAATTTGAATATTTTTTTTCTTTATTCAATATTGACGGCAACGTGGCCGCAGTGTATGTGTAACTATGTATGGCAATAATATAATTAAGTTTGGACAATTGTTGTAAATATCGTGATCTTGGGTCCATTTGTTTTAATGATGCTAAATGTAGAGTTCCACTGCAGTGACACCAATATGAAATAACATTTTTTTTTTGCCAACTGTTTACAAATTTTTATATAATGTAACAATACTTAGGACCAGGTGTTACAAATTACTTATAGTATTAAAATATAAATATGATGCATATAAAATGTACAGAATTTTTGATTTCCATTTTAACATCCTGTAACTCACAAGTGAATTGACCAAATAAAAAAAAACAGATTTTTTTTAGTATGTAATGTCATATTGACAATTAAATTTGATATCGACCGATACTAGGGACCCATACCGCCATCTAGCGACAAATAATTGATTTATTTCTTAACTGATTAGTTTCTGTTTTGTTTACAAAGGTATGATTTGTGTCATTGCAGTGGAAGCCTATATTAATGATGCTCTCGTAATTTTAAATATTTCCTTTTCATATCTATTCTAGAGTTTCAATTTGCATCTCGAATTGCTTTAGCGTCGTAATTGTTGACTCGGGCGATGGTTTAATTAATGTTATATGATTATAGTATTGAAGTTGTGTATATAATTGTTGTAGATGAGTGTTGGCTTGACGACCGTGGGTGCCCACTGCGGTCTCGTACGAGAACATTGCGCAATGTTACGCCAGTGGGAACTCACGGTATAATACTGGAACAAGCATATATTGTATTCTTTTTGTATTATAAAATTGTGTTACGTCATCCATCAGCCATTTTGAATTATGCACAGATTAACAAAATATCGTCAAACAGTTTTTGAGTTTAGAATCAAAGATTTATTGAATGTATAAATTTTTATAGAAAATTTAGTGAATTTTATATTTTTAAATACGTGTTATTTTAAACACGATCAGAAACTATTTGTATTTTAAAGTGAATGTTTTTTTAAAATTCAAAAATAGGTAATCGATTTTATTTTATGCTATCACTTTAAAATACTTTTCTATGTTAGAAAATTTACTGTCTATAGTTTGTTAGAGAGAAACGAATTTTCTTTTTCAAATTTTTTCTATAACGTATTTTTACGAGAAAGAACATTCCAAAATTTTCTTACTTAGATTACGATAATTCAAGGCTTACAAATTATTTTTTGTTTAATTCCTTCAATATAAAAATTACTATATTACATAATAGTAACTTGTTACCTGGAAAATTGTGAATAAACCAGTTTTTTTTTTTTACTTACCTTATATCGATACTGTACCTTTATGTTCTTTATAAAATCTTTCACTATTTTTTCGTATCGGCGTATTTCTAAACTTTAAATGGTTTTCAATAATGAAGAAATGTTTTTGAAATATTGACATTTCTCATACTTTTAGTGTATTGCAATAGAAATGTTTTATACGACGCATCGAAAATTGTTTTAAAGGAATAATGTTGCCAGTACTGAATTATACATTGTAATCTTTAGTTATTTCGAAACGAATATAAAAAAAATATTTGTTTTAATTCTCTAAATGACTCCATTGCGAAAACTCGTACAAAAACATATTGTCTTGGATAATTTATTTTTGTACAAGTTTTTTTTAATAATGGCAACTTTTTAAAAATCAGCTTTTAAAGAAACATACGTCATAATTAATCTGTTCCTAGTGTCTGTCAATTAACGTACTGTTTATTTTTCGTCATTTTTTTTTAAATTCGTATACATGTTTTTTCATTCAGTATACATTACACTGACATTATATAAGTAACCTATAGAGAAGAGAAAAATGAGGCAACAAAGGGTCTCGGCGTCATACTGGAGTAAATGCCCCGCTGTCGTTAAATAAATACGTTTGAAATATCGACTCTTGGTTAGACGTCAAGATACGATACGATAGATGGTGTAGTGTTCGTTAGCAACGGGATTGTTACCACCATAAGACTCACACGGCATAGGTGCATGCGACATGGTCACGGTTCCCATGGTGGGATGAGTTTCCTTTTAGAGTTTCACCATCAGAGTTTTACCATCTCTTAGAGACCTTTATAATAATTACCGTTGGCATGCTACATCCAGTGGACCGTGATCAGGCCGCATGCAACTGTGCCGTGCCAGTCTAATCGTGGTAAGAGTCCCGTTTCTTACGAATATTACATTAGTAAAAAAACACGAAAGTTTAAAGCGATAGATGGTGTATCTATAGATTATGTCTATGAACCTCAATATGGCATTCAGATATTTTATAGTTTTTTTTTAAACCCACAATATTTATCTATTCATAAAAAAATTGTATAAAGTCAGTGTACTGGTTTATATGTTTTATTTGATCGAATTGATGTTTCTTGATTATATGTGGATATTTAATTTATATTAAAATATAAAAAAAAAATGTGTCCCATCGATTTCGTATTATTACGATAAAATGCATGACTTTGTAAGTTTTTTTTATTTTATCGCCGGCTGTGGATTGAAAATAAATCATCACAATTTTTATTATATATTTGTTTTATTTTTTCTTTAAATAATTGAAATTCTTCAGCTCAATTCAAGAAGTGACGGTTTTTGAGGTCGAATAACGACAAAGCGACATTAAAAATCAAAACTTCTAATTCTTTCAAACCGATTTTTATAAAAATAAGAAATTTGATTTAAAAAAATATTATTTTAAAATGATGTACTTAAAATTAAGTATAAACTTCTTTTCGTGCCTAAATCAATTTATAAAAAATAATAAATTGCATTTCAATTCAATTTGTACGTAAAATTTCAATTCATAAATAATACAATAAGTTATAATTTAAAAAAATACAAAAATAAACATTGTATAAAAATCTTTGCTTAATTTTTTTTTTTAATTCTTTAGTTATATTGACTTGAACGACAGAATAACTTTTCTTTTAATATCGTTGTTTTTCGAAGAACACAAACGAACTTTTACTTACTCCGAGTTAACACTGCTGTGGAACTGACATACTGTCATCACGGACACTTAGAAAATCAGACAAACATGTTTTATACTAAAGTGTAACCAGCAGTGGTAACTCACGGTTAACCAATGAAATATTATGTACAAAAGATAAAAATTACGGTTGTCAAATATCTTGGCAGTTCGAGATGTACGAGTCCGTTGCTCAACACAATGTTACGTACTGCGTAAATCAGTGGTCGTCAAACCACGGCCCGCCTTAGATATTTTTGCGACCCGCGAACTTTTTGAAATATTTGCATATTTGGAATAAGAAATCCTTCATTAGAAAGCACCAATATTTTCAGTTGTTTCAAAATAAAAAACAATAGTTCTACAAAAACTTATAACCTTATAAAAAAAATAGATTGATTGTGTCAACTACTTAGTCCGCGAATGGGCGACCTGCAGTAATACATCACGTTGTCCTATTTGACCCTTGTAGAGGAAAGTGTGACGACCACTGGCGTAAACGATCAACTGCCTAGATATTTGAAGACCACCATTCTTGAGTTAATATACCATTATTCTTGAGCTTCGTCCGTAGACACTGATTGTGTTCTGGGCAACGGTGACAAGTTGTCAGGTTTCGGCGGCAGAGCTGGTTTCTCTGACACCGGCGACGTGAGACCGCTACCTTCGGGACTCAACGACTCACTAACGTCATTTTCAACGTCCGTGTCATCCGAGCAAACAGTTACTTCCGAGTTTTCAACCCTATAAATACGTATATATGACGTACTATAAATTATATATAGAATAATACAATCTAAGTACAATTATTACGAAAAACAAATGGGAAAACTGATTGAAATTAAAAAAAAAACCCGACTGTTTCTTTAAAAAATACAACTAAATAAAACTAAACTACTTAGAGATACTTTGACCTTTAAAATCTATCAAAGACCTGGATTTGGTCATATTTACTTACCGAAGTGTTCAAGAAAAATAAATCGGTCGACAATCTAAGTTATAGTAAAAAGGGTAAAGAATAATTTAGGAGAAAGTTAACAGAAAACTGGAATTAAAAAGTTAATAAAAAAATCCACGTTAAACACCAAGAAACACACAACTGTACACAAACAACATAAACACTCCATCACCAAAGAACCACAAATAGAACAAAAAAAAATCAAAGTGCCTCGAAACATATATCAAACCAAATGCAGGTACCTGTTGTTACCAATTTCAGAACTCACCAATGCGATGAAAATGCTATTAAAACGTAAGACACAACAGAGAACCCAGAACCTTGAAAATAAAGAACATTTGAAAAGGTAATAAGGTTTTGTTCCACTGCTGAAACTGCACAGAAAACTGCGGTCACTCTTCAAAATAAATTGAAAAATCAAAATTCACGTTTTATTTGTCATCAACAGTTCCGGCAGTGTAACCCGCGTTGTTATTTAATCAAAAGGTTATTTAAAATAAATTTCAACATTATTTTCAATTCCGATTTATTTTGGCTTACAAATGATTTTAATCATAAATGACAGCGTAAGTTATTTTAATATAGCTCCGTACATAATTGTTCTTGACGTCACATGTTAATATTTAACGATTAAATTCCGTTATATCAAATTATAACTATATGAAGAAAAATTCTATAAAAAAAAATCCTTAAAACGTTTAAAAAAATAAAAAATTTACAATTAAAATAAATCGTTGTCTCCCATAGGAATGTCACAAATAATAAACGTTCTAAAATATGTCACATGAACTTAGATACAAGGAATATATTTGCTTTTTTTTATACGAGAAGGGGACAAACGAGCGACGGGATCACAAGAGCTATCATCGACGCCCATGGACACCTGCAATACTAGAGGAACCACAGGTGCGTTGCCGGCCTTTGAGATAGAGGTACGCTCGCTTCTTGAAGAACCCTAATTCGTATTGGTTTGCTTGTTAAAAAATACTTAACATAAGTCATTTAAATGCCGAGGGAATGGACTGTGAGAGGAATGTTCGATAACTGTCTACAATCCTTTTTTTTATCAATTAACATAGAAATACGTTGTTTTTTTTAAAATGCACATACAATCAGCGTTAGTCTGTCTGTTCTAATTCCGACCATAACTTCAGCAATCCATTAAAAATCGCGTCAAAATAAAATAAAAAATCCTTGATTAGGAATGTAAAAAAAAATATTTGGCAAATTCTGACGTAGGCCGTACAAAACATTGAAATAGCTTTATAAGTTCCAATAATATTATTGAGTATTTTTTTAAACCAATTATCTGTTCTCTAATATTTTGCGATTACAAGATTTTTTTTTGGTACAACTAACGCTGACATATCCACTAATTTATTAATACACATGTAAATTGTAGAATGTATGCCATTAAAAAAATGTCTTTTGAAGTTACTTAACGTAAGAAAAATTAATATTTAAAGGTACTTCAATATTTTTTCAAACATCTAAAAATCGTAAAAAACGTATAAAATCCATTGACATGATATTTAATGTTGATAAGTACTAAATGCGTTAACTTCAATTTAATGGACCGAAGTTTCTAGAAGCTTATTTCCTTATAATAAGTTATTTTTTTTTATACAAATTACAAATCTTATAATACCGTCGTTACCACAAACAGTTGGGACGAACACAAGACAAAATCCATCACCGGACACCAGTGTAAACAGGACTCGAAGCAAATCAAAAGTTAAGCAAGAGACGCTAATATATATTTATTAAAATAAACACACATATATAACCTATTTGGATTTTCCCGCGACGCGAAATTAAAAAAACAAAAACCTAATCTATGCGTTATTCGAGATAATTATCTTTATCTGTGCCATATTTCATAGAGTTCTTGGCGTTTTCAATAATTTTCAATTTACTTGCAAACAAACATCTATCCATAAAAACTGTTGTTACATTTATACTAGTATGGTAAATCCCTAATTCGAAACTACAAATGAGGTAAAAATTAAATCTCTTGACATTTCGTTGGGAAAAATTTGCTCAGTGTTGTCATATACAATACAAAATAACATTTCGAAAATGGAATCTAAATTAGACGTCGATATTAAAACACGCCATCTATTGATTATTTGTCTAAGCTAGTTCAACGTATCAAAAGCGAAGAAAAATTTTTGAAAGCATCGAAAAGCATTTTATATGTGCTATTGTTTGTATAGTGAGACGATATTTTACAACATCGATGTATCGATAACATCAAAGGTATAAAATCGATATTACAACCGTCGATTTTACCGATAAATCGATTGTATACGTTCTGTTTACACCGCGCCCATCACCTTATATAAAACAGATTATATTTATATAGGAAAAGTGCTGATTGCATTGAAATGTATATAACGAAGCTAGAAAGCAAATAAGTAGGAACCCGCAATATCAAAATGTATACCAGATTTTTTTTTGTTTTTTTTATTATCACAACTCGCGTATTTATGGATGTAGAGTTACTATTTTTGGGCTCTATATGTATGATTTTTAACAAAATGATTTTTTAACCAGAATTAACTAAAAGTTAGTTTAAAACCGTATTATTTCTTTTTCCTAGCTTTGCTTTCTACCGTCGTTATATATTTTTATGGATTTTTTTTCATTTCTCTTTACCGGTGGGGTTATTTATTTCTAGTGACTTATAGTTTTATTAAAACAATTGAATTTTTAAAGCCACTAAAAATATTTTAAAACACACATTTCCTTAGGCCATAATTAAATTCCGAATTATTCCCAAGCTGTTTGCACCCACACATACAAATTTCACCGAAAACACGATTTGATTTTTTAAACATTTTTTTTTAAATAAACTAGATATAAATGATTAAAAAAAATAATTATAATGTTTATGGCTAAATGGTGTTACCATGTTGTACTTATTGTGTATAGAATAATGAGTGTACAAATTATAAATGAGCTCTTCTGCTGAACTCAGTTACTTATTTGAGTTCCTTAGTTTTAGTATGAGAAACTCACACTAAGGTTGCTCAAGTAATCACCACGACTCTAAGTGTGCCAAGCGTTGATTTAAATAATCTTTACTGACGTTAATTACTAAACTAAGTAAAGACTCTAACTTTGGTCACACGCAGAGTCGGTAAGTCACATTAACTAACCCTTAGTGTAAGGAACTCTAAACAATGAAGGACTGAGTGCGGCAGTAAGATGATTTACACCAAGATATCCTTAACCTTTAAACGTCTCTGTAGGAAATGTTAAATGTTCCGTGTGGACTTACTTAACGAGGGGCGCGTCCATTGTGGGTATGTAGTCGAGGGCCATGAGACAGGCGAACACCGTCATGATCATCTTGGGCTTGCGCTCTGTGATGTCCTCGGGCAGCGCGTACACGCGCGCGCCGCAGCGACGCGCCATCGATATCGCGTATTTAGCATTCGCTAGGTTCTCCTGGAATGTTACGAATTGATGATTAAAACATTGAACCATCATCATAAACCGATACGGGTAGTGCTGACATAGTGGGGACACTAAGGGACTCACAGTCTACCCTATTAGGGGTGACTTATTAGCCAAAGAGTCAAATATGCAGATTAAAACGATTAAAAACAATTGATAACCAAATCTGTTTATAAAGCTGGATGATAAATATAACAAATTTTGAAGAAGGAAACTTTGTAACACGCTTGCGACTTGTATAAAGAGTCCTGGTTGCTATAATACGGGCCTCGAGCCTAGTTTAGCAACCAGATGTACATAAATTTTGTAATGTAAACTTACTGCATAAATAAACGATTTTATTATTATTTATTATTACTATATATACTATAAGCTTCGAACACTGGTGACAAGAGTGTTTTCAATGCGACCTGGTCCGTGCTGGGTAAGCCAGTGGGCATCTTGTGCCAGAGCCACACTCCAGGGTTCAAAGAGCCGCACTTTGGCACACAACTAAGAAACATAAGTCCTGTTACCTCCTCGTTGCCGCCGGGCAGCACGAGGTCGTAGTTAATGGAGCCAGGCTTGATTGCGTCGATCAGGTCGATCACCACTTTCCCGTCAGCTAGAACTTCGTCCTGGAAATAATAAAAAAAATAATTAAAATATATATTCTACCTCTTTGGCAATCGAAGCGATGAACTGGCGACTAAAGAATTAATTATAAGAAAAACACTCAAAATTCGAATTGTTTATCGAGTCTCAATGATAGAGTTATCAAGTAGGAGGGTATCAAGTTTGAGTTAGTATTGATTTATTGAATATCAGTCAGTACTACGTCCGTGAAAAATTTGACAACAATTTAGTAACCTAAGAGTTCTTACAGAATGTTTGATATCTACACCAAATTTTATAAAAAAAAATCGTTGAATCGTGTAGATGTGCGGTAACATCCATCCATCCATCTATTAGTAAGATTTTTGATTATCTAGATTAGAAACTGACTTTTATATCTTAAATAAAGATTGTGAAATAAGCCTTTATGTGATATCTTCAAACTTGGTGCCAACCTGGAAGCTCTTGATTGAGGATGTCTTTCCAGCTCCTTGTAGCTTATTGTTGACCCACTGCACAATTTCTTTCTCGATGATGGGGTTGCCGGTGTTGGCCAGCCGCGTCAGCACCGACAGGGTGTACGCGCGCATCAGTTGCCAGATCAGAGCTGCAACATGACATTGTAACTTATCACATCAGTGCAATGACAAGAGTCATGCAAGACTCATTACAGACTATCACACCAACTCGTGACAAACCTATCACATCAACTTATGATAATGTATCATGTCAACTCATGACATGATACATTATCATACATGTAAAATTATACATTAATTCCAATCACGTGTGCTAAACTAACTATCCCAACAAACTCAGTAACCCCACTGTTTCCTGGATGAGAGCGGTCAAGGAACAATCCTCGTGGCGATCTATGAGAGAAGCCGATGCCCCCATATCGACATTTTGCTGATATGATAATGATGCAATACGAACCCAGCGTGAGCGTGGCATTGCCCTCGTTGATGTCTGCGCCGGCGATGCCGACGAGCGAAAAGCCCAGCTGCCGGCCCAGCTCCACCGCGTAGTTGCAGTTCTCCAGCCGCTCCATGAACTTGCGCAGCTTCGAGAACTGCCTGTGCACCTGAAATTATGTATACTTTGATAAACTTGGTACAAAACTCCTCAAAAAATCCAAAACATTGAGAATAATTAACATGACTTCTTAGATAACTTTTATAAAGCAATCGCAAGATAACGCCATGGTAGATGTTTGTTGTTACCTTCTTCCAGTTGACAATGCCAGGCTTGATGATGTCGTAGAGTTGGAAGATGACGAGGCCATCGGTGAGGTCAGAGTACAGCCAGTTGACATGCGGCGCCACGCCCATAGAGTTCATCCAGTTGCGGTAAGCTAACAACAGACACGTCATGTATTACTGTCGGTTTGGCACAAAGGTCGAGTTTTAGAAAGCTTTCATGTCGGAAGGTTGAAAATAGAGGTATTTACAAAACTGGATCGAATCAGTCAAGAATTGTCAGTAGGTTGTGACTCACTCTTCTCCTCCCTGGTCTCATCGAGCTGGTGATACTCCTGAGTGTCAGTGGTGCGGTTCAGACCGGGGTGCTGGTTGAACAGGTTGGCGACGAACGCCAGGTTAAGCTTGTACACTCCGCCGACCACGTCCGCGGGCGTCACGAACGCGCGGCAGCGAAGACGTGCTGCTTGTTGCAGCATCACTTCGGCACGCCGAAGTAAGTCCGTTTCCTAAAATATAAATAGAATTAGATTTAAAGTTGTTTTTAGAGTTTGTTACGTATAAACAAGCATATATTTACCCTAAGAGCGTCCAAGGTGACTCCAGCGTCATCAGGCGCGATCTGCTTAAGAAGATAAGAATATATCTCGGAGTCGGCGACGTCCTGCTGGAAGTTGGTGCAGCGCCGCGTCACGCCCGCGCTCTGCAGCTGGTGGTTCACCCAGCGCAGCAGGATGGCCTCAGGGGACAGGGCCAGCAGGTCTTCGATACGTTCCTATGACATATTTACATAGAGAATAACATTTATTGAAAAAAAAAAGAATTAAATTATTCTATTAAGGCCAACGATTCATAGAAAAACAGTTTACCTGGTCATTGAGGAGCTCGGTGAGACCGGGGCAATGCTCCAGAGTGATTTGGTTGAACAGACCTATACGGATGATCTGCCACAGCAGACCCAGCACCAAGTGCGGCTTGCCTGGACATTGGTAAAAGATTGCATTAAACAAAAAAATCTAGCACGGACCTAGCACAAGCCAAGAGATTAGTTAGTGGTACAAGAAATATTGGTACATAAATTTGCTATTAGTAAAAAAAACAGTTTTTTCATTTACCTTTGGCCAAGTCGTGTGCGTCAATGTTGACAATGTTACATCCAATGGCTTGGGAGGAGACCAGGGCGAGGGTCAGGTTCTCATGTTTGGTGTACAGAGTTAGATTTTTCTTGTTGATGGCGCGCTCGTCGATCGTATCCGGGCAAGAGTGGTTAATCACTTTGCTGAAAAAAAAAAAACATAATTTGAAAGTTCACATTAAGATCTTTTCTCGCTACGCGACGGCGCTAGACATGCAACCGTAAAACACAACAGCGCCAGTGGTAAATTTTATATTTGTTTTTTGGATGGATGAAGTTTTTGAGTCAATCTAAAATATACAACTATAAAACTTTTTATGAATATGACATTACAGTATAAAGTCGAATTCAATGAAAATGAGAAATTATAATAAAAAGTATCAAAACACTTTTATCTTTATACTAACGTAATCACAGACTTATTAGAAATAGACATGTTTGTATCATCAATTTAAACACTAAATCATTTCTAAATAAATCCATAGATAATAAATAACATTATCCACCAATGAAATGAACAGATATAATTTCTCATTTCTATTGAATTCGACAACAGATTATTTACAGGCAGAAAAAAGATCGTGTTATAATCAGGTCACTATAGGACCTCACTGAGAGGCTCGAAACCTACCCTAGATTAAGAGTGACTAGGCCGTAGTCAACCACGCTGACCTAGTGCGGGTTGACTTTAAATTTCTTCTTAGATATGTGCAGGCAACCGCGATGTCATGTTCGATGATCTTCAGCGTAAGAGCATCGAATAATGTATATACGTAATTCGAAAATAGAAAATATTGTAACTCACCACAATATGAGACCATCTTTAAGCTTCTCGTACAACTGTTTCCCCTCAGCGTCAATGGGCAGAAGATGTTTCAAATCTGGATCATTCTCCAGATTGCTGTTTATCCATCCGGAGAAAGCCATCTGTTCCTCTAATCTGACAGAGTGTGTTGTGCCTGGGAAAATAAAATTAATCTTATATTATTTTATCTTTATTTTATACACTAAAGCTTTGAACAGCGGAGGTTTGGATCATGCCCTATATCAGGTGACACCTATCAAATTTTAAAGCCAGAAGGAAAAAAAAATTTTCATGTAAATTTATACAATTTTTATAAAGTTCTCTTATTGTTATATATATACAACTAACATACTTAAATATCTTATAGTAATATTCCTTGCGTAACAATAGTATGTAAAATGTCTACATCTGTAACACAAAGTGAAGCCATGTAACAAGATTGTGCGTCTAATTTGATTGTTTGTATTTATGTATTATATAAGTGTAATACATATGGAACATTACTGCCATATGTACTGTCATTTATGAACAAGGTTAATTAGTTGAAGAAGACAAACAGATAATATAATAAGTCATTAATTTGAAAGACTGCACTGTTTAGCTGGACGCCTTAAGTACAGTTCATTAACACAAGTGATGGCAAGTTATTTTGACATGAAAATCTAAGTAATGTAAATTCATTACTATAATTAATTACATATAGAGGCATTGGTTTCAGATGTTTCATTTCAGTTACCTATTATTGTTATAAAACCTATTACACACCTTCAGTTTTAACTGAACAATAAAACTTGACGTTTAAAATTAATGTGTGAAAGGGAAATTTTAACTGCACAATTCTCAGTATTGTCTACTGTTGATAATTTTAACTGTATAGTTTGACTGTCCCATAGGGTACCATCAAATTCAAGGTATCTTTAGTACTAAAAAGTAATAACAGATGGCGCTACCATTAACATTTGTAAATTATGAAATGTAAATAAGGGGTAGTCAGCATAAATAACTGTAAATATTTACAACGTTATTCACACAAAAAAAAACAAAAAATCAATATCAATACAATGTATTCTATAACAAATAATACAATTATTTGTTATAGATGGTGCCATCTATCGCACTTTTGAAACAATAAAAAGTAGCCAAAGATATGGCAAGTTTTAGAGTGTAACCATTTCTCTGTACTAAGTGGTTTTAGTATTTGAGTCAAATTCGAAAAGGTGACATCCTTATATTTGTAACAAAAAAAACAACCCCACCCTCGATCTTTAAT
>JAODUI010000016.1:3124100-3146109 GCA_027563995.1 Papilio gigon | reverse complement strand
CCCCTAATAATAGGGTAGGCTCCGAGCCCCTCGGTGGGGACGTATAGTGAGCTGATGATGATGATGATGATGATGATGACGGTATTGGACATTATTTAATTGACAATTAATCAACGTAATAATTATAAATTTGAAAGATTGGATGGGATGTTCAGGTAACACCAGAACGAATATAAACACCAATAACCTAATGGTTAGGGGTACGGATTACCGATCACGTGGTCGAGATTTCGAATCCCGCAATTCGACTACTGTAAACCATATTCTACCACGAGCCTAGATCTTAGTTGGAGTGGCAAAAGAAATATTAGTGATTTAACAAAAATCTGTTAATAATTTTTCGAAAAAAAAAAACGAATCTAGAAGAAGTTTTGAACATGGATTATTGTACACAATGATTGTAATACCTCCTCAGTTTTATTTTTAATGATAGCTAAACATAAACGGAGCATATTAAAGTAAGGGGTAATCAACATCAACATATCTCTGTTAATCAGAGTTAGTTTTGATTAGCGATGAAACTGATTCCACAATAATTCGTCAAAATGATCAATAGATGGCGCTATCTTTATTTTCGTTGCAAATTGTACTTAACAATTCCAGTCAGGTCCGAGACCGCAGTACCGTCACGTTGTAAGCAGCAACGTGTCAACGGCTGTGCAAACTGTAGCCCACATAAGCCCACAACACTGTTAATAGATATGATGTCACCATATTGCTATTCATTTAATGTTGAAATATTCGTCACGTTAAGGTGTATTGTGATTATTAAAGAAATAATTACGTCATTAATAAATTATCTATTCTTATTAATAGAATACGCTGGCTTTTTTTTTCTGTTAAGTGTAAGGAAGTAACCAATGCCCGTAGACATTTGCAACGTTAGAGGAACAGCAGAAGAAATGCTGACGTCTGAGAAAGAAGTACGCTTGCCAACTGGATCTTAAGTCCTGAGGGTGTGGAATGCCGAGTATGAGTCGATGGTGGTTACCCATTTTAGTGTCAATACACAATATATATATTTGTATATCTGCCATCGCATTATATTGATAACATATCAACTATATTGATGACAAGTGGCAAATTCTGAGTACACTTAAAGCAAACTTAATGTTACTATACAGCTGATGGATTACAACTGGATAAACAATCGAGTAGCAAAATGAGTTCGAAGAATGAATCGACAGTAAATTATAAATTCAATATTATTTAGGCAATGATATTATAAATATCTCGTGTAATAAAAAGACTGATATTAAAAAGAAAAAATATGGTTTTGAAATTCACTTAAAATCAATTTCAGATTTATAACTAACCATGACATAAGTATGAGTCATTGTAACAAAAACCCCCGGTGGTTGTGGATACGGGAAGCACTACAAAAAGTCCGGGGTTCATATTAATTCTATATGCGGTCAAGCGTTGTACGTCAATAGTCTATAAGTGTGGGTCTCCATTGTCATACTACTAAAACATATTCCCCTTTATTCTCTTTACCAACCATATTTGTTCTGCCAGAATTCGTTATAATTATCCTTTATTATTGAGAATATATTATTAACTCAATTATATAACTAAATTAGTATTTGAGTCTAAGAACTAATAATAACAAATGAAACCAGTGCATAACCTTGAATTGTAATAAGCGTGTCGCGTATTGTTAATAAAATAATTGTATATATTACTTACTAATATAAAGACTAAAGTTGGGATGGATGGATATTTGTTTTTAAATAAAGACAGAACCGTTTATTTTTTTTAATACGACCATATAAAATTGCAGGCTCTTTATTAAAATGTACAAGACTTGGAAATTCAAATCAAAGTTAAAATATAGATTACGTTGTTTTTTTTTGTAATTATTAACAATTACTGTCAAATACAAAACAGTAAAAATAAGTCTAAATAAAAATAAACAATCCGAGTTTATCATGGTTCGAAACGAGGGCACCGGAATTACGTAAGATTATTTACGCTAAACTATAATATACCTAATTAACAGCATTTAAATGTAAATAAATTGCAAGTAAACAATTTTAAACACACAATATAAACTATGAAATTCATTTAAATATAAAACAAAGATATGAGAAAATTTAAGTTCCGTGATTTTTTTCCACTAAAGTATATAAACATTTAAATTGTAAATATAATCTATGTCAAGATAATTACTATAAAAATTATATTAACTTAAAATGAAGTAACGTTTATTATACGTTAAAAACTTTAGGCTTCTCTCAAGTAATTACAGTGAACACAATGGGGTTAATTGCTCCGTAAAATGAATGAAGATGGTATGCGAAATTATTAAATATGAGACCTTTATATTTATAAAATATTATATATTCGTGACCATGATAAATTGAATCAATAAATAAAACAAAATCAGTCATCAACTACCCCTTTCTTACATAGTGTTCGCACAGTATGTACTCTTCCATATATCAGCCGTATCTTCACTTACGCATATCCTCTTTCACACAACCCATTCATTCAGTTGGGATTCAAACACTGCCGTGATACATTTTAATATACAAATACGTAACAGTCCACTATCGATTATATTAACAAGGAAAAATATGAGGATTAACGATTAGAAACGTAGCCTTAAATTACTTTATATAAAACTATTATAATGTTGTCAAATGGCAAGCTTACACCGACGTAACTCAAGAAATCAATGCAGAGAATCTCACGGGTGCCAAACCAGACATGGTAGCCGACATAATACACTAGAACGTGTAAACTGTTCCAGTCAATAGTTCATCTTATTTAAAATTAAACTCTAACTCAATGCAATAGAATGTACATTCGTCAAACTTGAATGTATGTAGTTGACACCGGACGCACGTAAGAACCGTCGGCTTCCACGTCCATTACCTCTTATAAACGCTGACGACTTGACCATGAGGAATCACGGCAGTCATAATGAAGATTAATTTGTTTTGTACTTCGCTACAATTGGGAGTTACAAGAACACATTAAGGTATGATCACAATGCAGTATAAATAGAAGTTTTAAGTCTGTAAATTAGAAGGTATCCTTGCATTCTATTTCTATTGAATATAGACTGATATACGTGGTAAATTATTAAAACTTGCATAAGACATTTCACGTTACGGTAGTTGTCGGTACCGACTAGATTCGAGACAATCGACGGCCCTTGAACATTAACATCAGCAATGCTTCAACAACAAACTCATCGACTGTCACCAATTTACACGTGAGTTTAGCCGTTTTGATAAGAACTATATAACATTTGAATTATTGCGGATATCACATTATTTATAGTTATATACAACGTTATTGTATTATCCTTTTTGTTCTCTATTTATTTACAATATTGAGTGCTCACTGTGGAAACAAAATTCCGCTGTCTTCGCAAATCTCGACCTATCGCTAGTGTAAGGTCAGACAAAGAGTGTGAGAAAGGGGGCATGGGAAGCAGCGAGTGCTGCGGTGCCAGCCGCCTGGAAAGTTCACATACTATTCAAATTAATGATCCGTTACACAGACATTTTATGAAGGCTGCGGTACATCAATATTGTGTATGAGAGTGTATTTACATATAACCGTGATCCAGTCCTCGTTTGCTCAGTTCCGTTTCTTAGTAACAAAATGTTAAGATGATTGTTAAAACATACATTGAGCTTCACGTGAAACAAAGGCTAGGGTTATTTTCTGGCACGCTGCCAACACAAGTTGAAGCAACGGTTTCTTCGTATGTGACTACTTTACTTATATAAGGCTTTTGTATTAAAGTTAGGTAAAAATAGAAATACATAGTTTGAACAAAAGATGCATAAATCTTGCAAATATAGAGATATATGTAGATATGTCCTATCTTATCTCCAGAGCAGCTAAACAGACGCTGCCGAAATTATACATATAAAACGTAGTTTGTTAGAACACAAAGACTTTTGATATTCAGTGTAGACAGAGTCGCAATCGACACTAAGTATGATGCTGAATACTGACGTTAACCATTTTACCGTCTCCCAATGTACACAAACTTTATACGACCTTCTCTTTTTCTCATAAACTAAGGCATAACAGTAAAAAAGCTGCACATAATATACAAGCTGTCATTGACATTTCCCTTTCCGATATAGCTTAATTTGTAGAACACGGTTTATTTCTTTTAGCTCAAAATCAAGCAAACGATTGTATGCGACCGTCAGTTAACCTTGTAAGCAAATAGAGCCTTTTCAAATCTAGCTAACCTTCTTCAACAAATCGCTTAACCTAGTTACATTACGTCCACTTATTTCGGCAGGGGTCAACGCTACTTGTTGACCTTGATAACAGAACGCCGACGCGAAATGGCAATTTGAATCGAAAGAAATACTGAACTTCCTATATTGCATATCCTTACTGTTGATTTAAAAATATCGAAACATGTGTACCAAAACTATCATGTCTGTAATAAACGAAAATTGTATTTACGACACAGAACATCTTATTATTTTACGTTAGGTCTTTAGTCGCTGGGTAGACGAGGTGCAGAAGGACCTGAGAGAGCTGCAAGTCCAAGACTGGGTTGCGATGGCGCGAGATCGAGTTGGTTGGAGACGTTCGTTGTCGGAGGCCAAAACACGCTTCGGGTCGCTGCGCCATTCTAGTTAGTTAGTTAGGTCTTTAGTTTGCATGTGTCTCTCTAGTTAATGTCTAGTAGTTAGTGACGCAGCAACCAGAAGTCGGTTCTGGTCTCCAACAATAAAAGTCTCCACCTAAATCGATTCCGCCATCACGATCCGGTTCTAGACTTGCAGCTCTCTCAGATTTTTTTTCGACTAGAGATAGAACTAGATTTCATTTTTATATTTAACAAGAAATAGGATGTTATTAGTTTCATATTTATTTAATTTTATTTATTTATTTACATAATATATAGTATTAATAACAATAACGTCTTGTCATTTAATACTATCCAACCTAATTAGTACATTTTGTTCTACGATAGTGTAGGCTTTGTTAGTACTTGTAAAGGCTGTAACAAAGGGTAAAATAACAAAAAGCTCTCCTAGTAAACAACGCTGTAGGGGGCAAAAGGCACGCAATTACCCCACTTTACACCCTTCATAAAAAGGATGGAATGCAGTTATATTTGGGTTACATGGTAGTATGGTTTATGTAAGAAATAAGAATTGTTTTGACAATAAAAGTAAAGCATAATTTAAGGACATATTAAAAAAGTAAAGGTTTAAATTAGGTAATTATTTCTATTCAAACTTGTTACTTGATAACGTCAAGAAGGGCTTATCATCTGAGGGACTTAAGCCCCCTTCTAATAGATCAGTGGTTAGGCAACAGAAAGGCCGAGACTTGTAACAATGCGAACGGAACGGCCTGCGTTGCGAAACGAATCACCAACCAGTGCATACTAAAAATACACAATAAACTTCAATTACACTAAGAATGCCTTTCTATAATAACTGTAGGAGTTCAATTAGTGGACAACATTTTACGGTATTTTCGAAATCACGCAAAATATGTCAAGTATCAATAGTTATTCCTTCGTTTTTTTAATCTATAATTAAAATTACATTACTTATAAAACAAAGTTGTATGTTAAACTATTAAAACTTTCGTGAGACATTTCACCATACTACTTATAAAACGGCTTAACTCACGTGTAAATCGGTGTCGGTACCGACTAGTTTCGAGCCTATCGGGGGCCGCGACCCACGCTAACTGAGTCGCGATCGCCCTATAATAAATACCAATCCACTTACCCTGAAGAAGAGCCCCCGATGGGCTTGAAACTAGTCGGTACTGACACCGAGTTACACGTCAGTTTTATAAGTAGTATAAAGTTGTATGTTTAATTGTTGGTTTCTATTGCCGAAAGTAACAAAATATATTAGTTGATAAGAATAAGTTTTGTAGGAAGATATTTGCAATGGAAATTCACAGTTTCAAATTTACAAGTCAACAAGCTGTCATTTGTAGGTTATACCAAAAACACCCCGGCACTCTGGTTAATCGTTGTCAAGTACTTTCGTATCTGTTAAGGGTAGCTTTGTAGCTTGAAGGCCTCAGGGAATGCTTGAATGTAAAAAAACTTTAACCCTACATCGGTAAAGGGGTTGTTCCTTTAATTGGAGTATTCTGATGTTTTTTTGATCCAAAGACATGGTTAAGATTTTATGTTTCAGAGCACGCGTTTTAAGATTGTTGGAATAAATGTAATAAATGATGTTATATATACATTGGTTGATAAATTTAGAAACTACATTATGTATGTATGTGATATGTATTACATATGATTTTAAATATCAACACTGCCACTAATTCCAACCCAGTTGAAACAATTCTCTATTATGTTAAAAAAATACTTTGTGCATAGATTTATGACCGTTCCGCATATATGTGACACAATTTAGATACATACAACGCCATACAAACTTTACAGCCACTCGCATTTCAAACGAAACGCTGCGTAAAACAGAATTTATAGATGTGGGGATGTAAACCAGTGACAAAGCGAGTAACGACTCCATGGGGAAGACGAACCTAAAGTCAATTTTATAAATTGACGAGGAAATATTTTGAGTGTTTATTTACACCAGTAAAATGTTGAAATGGGTCTGATAATAAAATAAATAGAAAAAAGTTGCTTGCGAAATGACGAGCCACAATTAAGTTTGAATCTTATAATACGAGCAGTTGGTCTTTGCATTACTCATTATCGCGGTGTTTAAACAATTAAAGCGTTTATTGTCCAGTGGCGGATATGTAGGAGCGGATGATAACACCGCCAGTTACATACTCATGTTATATATCTGGGGGCACGGTAATGCCCCCGCCAACAAATATGTATTTTCGACAATCACTCTGGAACTCATAAGTTAATTCTTTCAATCGATTAAGAATATATTTATAACTTTAGATTCGGTATAATATTGATACAATGCAAGTTTTTTTTTTGTATAAAACATTACCGAATTCTTGTTAGTTTACTAATATTTCTTGTTCCATTCCAACTGAGTTCTAGACATGTGGTAGGATATGGTTTACTGTAGTCGCATGACAGGATTCGAACTCCCAAACAATTAATCTGATACCTTAAGTATTAACAATATACTAATAGTTATAGTTAATCCTTTATCAACAAAACAACTATAGCAACAATGTAAAAGGAAAGGTATTTTAGAATCAAACAAGGTATACTGTAAGTCAACGTGAGGTCAATAACCTTTGCGTTCACTTTCAAAAAACATTTCTCTTTCGCCCTTTAATATCTGTACCACTTTTCGATTCGATACAATATTTAAAGATTGAAATTTAAACATTAAAATTTAAAATTATCACCATTTTTTTATTATTTCTTATTGTAACTTAATTGATTAATTAATAAATTATAACATAGACAGTATATCATTCTTTATTTAAAGTTTAGTACGTTTCAAGCTTATCAAGGCACGATTGGGGACCACGGGCCTGGGTTTACATCCAGGTGGACTGACTTCGTGCGGAGGACGGCAAGTCTTTGAATACAGAACACACTTTAAAAGGCATTGAGGAAGGCCTGTGTAAAACAGCTGACGTTTATGAAGTAAGGACAAGACCTTTAGATGTACAAAAAAAAACATTTGTGTACTTTTTAGGCTACGTGCCTTTCTCTTTATTAGTCACTACATATATATATATATATATATATATATATATATATCTACGTGTAAGTCCTTGTTATTTAAGCGTGGGCAGTATATGGGAAGGAAATTGACGAACGGCATGAGATAAAGCGAGCTATTTATGTTGTCTGTTGTATGCAGTGAGTAAGGCGTGTTGGGATTTCAATGTCGACATTATATGAAATATATTCTTATCCTTTAATAGTCATCGTAAATAACGGTGACAGCTATATACACAAGTTTTACAACCACGGTGAGGTATAATTGATACGAAACTGATTGTTATTCGATTATTGTCATAGGGAAAAAGCGTTTAGTAGATAGGTAAAGTAGGTATTTTTCACGGTAAATATACGGTACTTTGTTTATCATTACGCAACACTTGATTTCCACTGACGAAAAACCCGTAAAAATGTCACCGCCGTAGGAGCGGTTGCAGTGGAAATGCACCTTTCAACGTTGCTATGTTCAAACTTTTAAGCGTTTTAAGCTGTATGTTAGAACAATTGAAATGATAAAGATAACTGCAGGAATGTATCTCCTAAGTAAAACACATTCACAAATACATTGTCGGTGTCGTGTTACAGGCG
The DNA here is from genome assembly GCA_027563995.1 of Papilio gigon. Taxonomy (NCBI): domain Eukaryota; kingdom Metazoa; phylum Arthropoda; class Insecta; order Lepidoptera; family Papilionidae; genus Papilio; species Papilio gigon. The sequence goes on along the minus strand of JAODUI010000016.1, from coordinate 3,137,882 downwards.
TGACCAATTCGACCACAACATGTATAGCAAGGCGGGCGGCCGCTCGAAATACAATTATTCCGTTACATACTAAACTTGAAACGTGATAAACAACGCTTGCCGTACTATAACTTATGTCACCATAAACACACATTTTATTAGTACTGTTTATTACACTTAAAGCAGATCTCCATTGTTGATACACATTTGTTACAATATCACGGTCGCTTTAATGATCTGTGAAAAAATTGAGATTACGATCACATGACCGTAATCTCAAACTCTCTAAGTACATACTTATAAATGTACATATAACATCCGAAAATCGAAAAACATCAGTACATGGCGAGGATCGAACCCAGGTTCTGCAGATTACAAGTCGAGTAAATATCCCCTGAGCTATCGACAAATTAACAGATATTAATCAATATAACAGATATTAACAGAACAGAGCGCAGTGAGCGACGGGCCGCGAACGCGCGATAGTACCGTTCCCACTCACCCTGAAGATGAGCCCCCGATGGGCTCGAAACTATCCGGAACTGACAACGATGTACACGTGAGTTAAGCCGTTTTATAAGTAGTATAGTGAAATGGCTCACGAAAGTTTTAATAGTTTAATTAACAGATTCAGTAGTACAATATTTAAAATCTGTCTCATGCTTATGTACACACATTGGAAACAAACGACCTTACAGAAAATTCATAAACATACTTATCAAATAATGGTAACCCTACACTTACCTACTACCGAGCCATTAAACTTACTATTTGTGGAGCGAGCCGAGACGCGCACGCGTGCAATTTCCGCAGTGACGGCATAACATTGACAGATGCAAAGGACGCTTGTATGCATAATTATATGCACGTTTTCCAGCGGCGGCTTATAAAGAACTTTATAGTTATATACAATAATAACTTACATACATACAACACTTAGTATTGATTCAATATAGTAAGAAATAAACATAATCTTAAGTTACAATTGTCCAGTTTTCAGTGCCGTTGACTTCCCATTATTTTGCATTTGCATGCATTGAAGGTATTAAAAGATAAATATTGCATCAAATTTAAATAACAAACTTTTCAATGAAATCCATATTTGGTGAGAGCTTTATCCCGTAATCTTTTATATTGATACAATTTCGATAATCTAATAACCAAACACATACAGAAGCAAATAAAATATAAGAAAATTTAACGGTAAATATTTTCATAACACTTTATCTCGAGTGTTGCAAACAGCAGCCGTACATAAAAGCACTAAGCGTAGTTCCCGCTATTGTCAAGCTGTGTTCAAAGTTGACGTAGTCATAGTGAGCAGTCCTAATCGCGTGTGCCTCTTGAAGCCATCATCTCCCCTCACCTTTAGAGAATAATGACTCACAGACTGTTGACCTGAGCCGACTCGGCCGGGACTATTTGTGTGCGTCCGCATAAAGCCTCTTTGTTTGTGTACTTTCTATACGACTCGTAAATCTATGCTCGCCTGGTACTCGCGCGGCGAACAGATTAAAAGTTTTAAATATGGTGAACGTTTTCAAATATCCCCTTATTTTATTGTGCTTGAAAACATTTTTTATTATAATGTTTGCTAGGAGATATAATCTCCTGTTTTATAATGAAATACTGGCTGTATACATTTAAAAAGACAATTAACTTTCAAATTTTTTATTCTAATTTCAAAGAATAAAATAAACTTATTTTTTTTAATCGATATAAAGGTTGGCCAGCATGTTCACTCACGTTTGTTTACGTTATTTTTAACTTTGAATCACAGAAAAATAATAAAATGCACGTTTTTTTTTATGTAAACAATCGCGTAATAGCAAAATCTATGAATCATAGATTTTAGCACATGTTGTTCATTTGCATACGAAGGGTTCAGAGCCCTATGAGGGGTGAAAATTTGAATATTGATTTTAAACCCTGTCGTGTTCAGCCATCGCCCTAGGCTCGTGTTTATTATGGTTGTCACTTCGATCATTTCTGATTATCAAATTTAAATTCATTTTTTTTAAACTATGGTCAACATTCTGACTGTAGACCAGAAAATGAAAATCTTACGAACATCATGTCAATGGACATTTAGATTGCAAGTGCAATTATATTATTATTAATTTTAATTATATAAAAAAGTCGTTGTTATTTAAAAAAAAAGTTCCCCTACACATAGAATATATGATTATAAAATCAAGAAATACTTTTACAATAAAATTTAAAACTGTAACAAATATAGAAAAGTGTCAACCCTATCCCTGTGGTAGTCAGGACGGGTCCAGTTTCGGGAACCGGTCGCCGCAGAGCACGGGGACTGAGTCACAATACTGTGAAACTAAAATCACCGACAATACTATTGTATGTTTGTTTAGCTGGTACTCTGTTATCTTACCTCGTTACTATTAGAGTGTAGAAATACTTACAGCAAACTGATGCACCCAGAGTCAGTAAATGGTCGTTAAAGGTTACTTTATAGAAAATTTAATGTATGAAATCAAGACTAAGGGTTTGTTAAGTAAATATTATACGACGTTGTTAATAAGTTATTCACAAACGGAGCGTTCTTAATTTTTTTTTAAATAATAGATTAGCAGATTTTTGTTCATTTCTTTTACCACTCCAACTAAACTCTAGGCTTGAGCTTGGATATGGTTTACGACAGTCTACTGGCCGATTTCGAGCTCCCGACCAGGTCATCGGAAACCCGTCCCCTTAAACATTGGCGTTTCAACTTGAATCTTTAAGTAACTAAGTAGAATCAATTCTTCAATTGACATTTGTAAGACGGTGAACGTGAGTAAATAGCTTCATTAATAATTTTGCAAGAGAAATTGCCTGTAATAAGTTATTATAAAAATTACAAATTTTTTTTTTCGCGTGAGAACATATTCAAGACATGTTGACGAGATGTGTATGAAATAAAAATAAAATTCTTTCCCATCGAATTCTTACGTTATTTCCTATAAGTAATTATAAAGGATGTTTTAAATGTGAAAATATGCAATCTGCCAAACTTTGAAAGGACTTTTTATGTTTTTATTTTTATAGCTACATACGAAGTTCACGGCAACATGAAATGCGGCAACATTCGGAATAAAATTCACATATTGTAAGCAATCCAATGGTTCGTAGTTACTTTTAGCTAGGGTCGTCTCTTCTGCTTTGCATGGCATGTATCAATCTGACGAAAAATGTTACTTAGAAGTAAGTTTATTCTTCTTTGTTGGGAGACAGAGTGTTACAAGTCATTTTTTTTCTCCATCTTCCACTAAATAGTGTAAGGTCGACAATGATTATCTTTTTTGTCTTGAAATTGTTTAGTTGCAGCCCTATGTATAACTGGCGACAAACCGGTCGCCAGTATTGTGTCCCTCGGACAATTTGCATGTCAACTTTCTATACTGGACAGATGTAACGCAAATTAAATTATTGTCTTTTGTTACGTAAGCTTATTAGTTACTTTCCTATTATATAAACATAAAGTTAGTGTATATAATATGCCTACAAGTTCATCATTAATGTTGTATATACATAAGGTTGTTTATTGTAAATTTCATATGTTACATAACTCTCAAAATATTCTTTACTAAGACATAATTCAATATAAAAAATCTATTTGCAATAAATATATTTTTTTAATGTATCAGATAGTTAATGTTCAGTCATAATAAAACTATGTAATGGTAAATGTTTCAACGAAGTTAACAGACTGATTCATCACGACTACTTTAAGTATTGGGTAGGTAGTTGCGGTCGGACTTTGATATTGTATAACAAATGAAATAGAGTGATTCATTACAATGCCACTGTCATTTCCTAAGGATTCAATCATACTGGTATTATAGATACAAAACTTTTATGTATGTTAGCAGGTAATTTAAAAATGATGATGAAATTAGACCCACGTAGAGTACTATCTAAAATATAGCATAGGTTATTTTTTTTTTAATTTTGTCCGTACAAAGACGCCGGTAAAAACCAGTGTTTTTTCGCAAATTTAACAATTAATACATATTTATATAGTAGAGATTTTCTTACAATATTATTCAGAAGAAATTAGTAAATACGTTTTTTTTAAAATCCCTGATTGGCCGGTTTATTGTTTGGTTGTTTTATTTTCTGAAAATCTACGAATGTATAGTCCCTTTTTAAGTGTTATTAATACATCCTACAAATACTTTACCAAGCTATAGCAATAGTAACATTGAAATTGTATTCATATCTCGTAATTTTTTTATCATAGTTAACAGTAAATTTAAAATAGCGCACTAGCGTCGTACATAAAACTGATTACGTTAAGTGACCTCTAAAGAGTTAAATAAACTGCAAATCATGCGTACAGACAACGAGAACAACAGAGTCCGTCTGTATGAGGTAACGTTAGGATCTTTCACTCGATTCGAGGTCATTGCCACCTCTGCGTGACCAGTTTACAAAAAACCCCGGGGGGATGCATTTGGCGTTCGATTTAATACGATGGAGGAGATCAGGACGACTGGAAGGAAAGGATCGTATAGTTTTACTGATAGGTGTTATGGACGAGGGGACTTTGGGTATTTCACGGTATTGAATTATTTAAAGCAAATTTATCTTCTTATATGACAGCAAATACATGTATTTATATACGATAGAAGTCAGAATATATGAACGTAATTTACTAAAGAAAAATGTTATTTTATACTTAATTTATTAAAACTTTCCTAAGACGGACTAGACTAATTAAAATCACGACTTAGAGAGGTTCACACGCTGGGACAAACAAGTCGGTCCCTACATCGGACTTTTAATTAATACTATTTTATAATTTTCATTTAAAATTATTTCTATTAATTAAACACTTTAGCATATAACCGCTTACTTAATAACTTAAAGTAAAAGCTTGATGGACTTACGTTGTTTAGTGGTTTTTAATTAATAGAAATTTAAAAGTAAGATTTAATACCAGAACAATTTATTATAAGAGCTAACTGTACTGATGTAAAATTTTAACTGTACGTACAGCTAAATTACACCACACCATCCCTTGCAGCGACCCCACCGTCATAAACATTCAATAAACCCCGCTAGGGGGCCGACGTGGGATCGTATCTAATATAAAACTTTATTCATATTTACGACAGTAAATTGCATAAATATACTTTTTAGCAAATTGTTATTTAAATATCTTTCGAAGATTTCCCCCCGTCAACAAAAAAAAACAGAGTGTATTCACATTTAATACAATATGATTGTCATATATAAAAATACATAATTGTTATATGTAAGTAACCCTTTATGTATAAATATAGTATGTTTGTTACGTCACAAAGTTGGACAAAGAACTCGTCGCAACCACATTCTTGGGACCAAGGTCGATGCATCGCGACGTCTCGAATAAACGTTACAAACAATCGATTACAGCAATTGAAATCGATTAAAGTTAGTGCGAATACATCGATTATTCGCATTCTAATTGTAACATTGTAAGTGGGCATAGATTATAGAATCGATGATTAAAAAGTGTTACAACTATACTTTGTGTGTTAAGTTTTTATTCTTTAATAAAATGTTATTAGATTTTTATTAATTTATCAATGTTTTTTTCGAGGTTTCCTGGTAAACTTACAAAAGTTTCTGTTAGGATACGGTTCATGAAAAGAGTCGAATGATGGGATTCGAATCCACGACCGCTAAATCGGCAGTCCGTACCGGGGCGGTACACTACAAGTGATCGTGGCAATCGATGGGGGAGGGCTACGTTCTGCAGTGGACGACTTTAGGCAGATGATGATGAATGTACTTTGCAAATATTTTTAACGTTGTCGTTGGCGAAATTATCAAATAACTATGGGGTTACAATATTAAAAGAGTGTAGTTTAAACGAAGTAAATAAAAATTTGTACAACATATGTTCAGGTGTTAGTAAGTTACAATAATATAGTCTGTGGGTAGATATTTCAAACGTGATGCAATGCGGGTTACCAGAGTAAACAAACTTCGCGTTGGTGCGGCGGGCGCGTTATTGTGTTTATATTACCGTTTTGTGTTGCTATACTTAATATTTAAAAATATGGCAACACCTAATGAAACTTCAGTATTATTAAATGAACGATAAAAATATATTGCGATTTTTTTTTGTAAAAATATTTAATAGATATCTGTGGTAAAGTTAACAAAAATTGTATTAAGATATGGTTCATAACAAATCGAATGGTGGGATTCGAACACACGACCGTTAGGTCGGTATTCCATACGTGTAACCATTAAGCTAATGGTGCTTCAATGAGTCGGTAGACATAAACTAGACAAACAATAAGTTGGAAGTAACTAAATTAACAATTGACACAGTTTATGGGGGGAAGTGAGGCAATTTTAATGGTAACTAAAAAAAAAACGCGACTACTGGTAAATAGAGTACGGTCACCGTTGGTATCTACCATGGTATCACCACGGACCGTGGTCGTAACGTCTGCAATTCATGATCAAGAGCGTGACCGAACATAATACGTATGGGAAATCTCCATCCTGACCACAGAGCATGCGATGTCTTCATTTCATCAAGAAAAACTTTGAATGCAAACGAGCAAAAAATATTACGTCACATTTATATAGGAAATCTGATGTTAATTGACTATAACTTACAATAGGAAAGATGCAAATAATCTCATATATAAGTTTCAATTATAATAATCTTTTGTACATTTATAAACCAGTTAAATCGTGAAATTTTAGGAAAGAATGTCAATTGAATACTGTACTATAAAGTCTTTCAAATGAAGCTACAAATGTCAACAATCACCGTGAATTCTCATTGCAGAAACAGATGAACAAAAACTAGAATAAAGGTAGTGATTACAATTTATTTTTTATATATGTTTTGGCAAAAAACCTTACTGTAATCATATCGAAAATAAATTTTAAAAAAACTTATTAAAAGAAAAGTAAATTTCATATAATATTATCACCTTGTTATAAATAAAATTCGAGTTAGACTAGTTTATATGTTTATTAAAATCTTCAATAACATTTGACTTCTGCAGTTAACTAACTTTACGTACGTTTTGCATGTATCAAATAGCGGTATCTCGCTTCTGGCTGTGACATTGTGTTTTAACATTTTAACTGTATAGCGAATAAGATCAATGTAATTAATTGTAAAAACTTTAATATACGGCCTTCACGGCAGGGATTTACTCCTGGGGGGAAAACAAAAAAAAAACTTTACGTAGGGACCGTCGAAATATTCTCTTCATCACTAGTGTTCAAATAAATTCTAGAGTCATATTTTTAAATGATTATTGTGTTGATAATATTTTCAATAATGTTATCCGTAAAGCGACCATTGTCCTCAGATCGACCCTTAAGGTCAACTTTGTCTTCCGCAATGAGTCAGCGCCTTAAAAAAGTAAAAGGCAAGTTTAAGATCACATTTCGACGTTCACGTATAATAAATACTTTTGAGGTACGTAATCATAACATACCTTTGTTCTACGCGTAATGAATCGTAAAAGATCTAAGATAATACCGATGGTTGCCGCACTCAGAGTCGTCAAGTGCTCACTTAAAAATCATTTGAGATGTATGAGACAAAATGTGTGTGATCATGAAACCAATAAACATTACAAGAACGGCGGTTTTAAAGTTCATTCGTTACAAACATATAAAACTAACAATATCTTCTGCCTACACAGTCATATCTCTGCATAGGCAATATGGTAGGATACCTAAACCGCTACGAAGCAGTTCGCAATGAATACGGTAATTTTCTAAAACTCTTGCCAACTAATTGTGAAACACAGAATAAAGAAGCTACAGCTGAGTAGCCAATAGCCTAATCGTTACGGGTATAGACTATTGATCCAGTGGTCGTGGGTTCGAATACCGCCATTCGGCTATCGTCAAGAAACATATTCTAACACAAGCTTTTCTGGAATAGTTACAAGAAATATTAGTAAATTAACAAAAATCTACTGATATCTTAATTAAAAAAAAGAAAAGAATTGACTTCTCTTTGTGTGGCTACAAAGACAAAAAGATAAGCAACTACATAGTGACCTTATTTCTCTATATTTATATAAATTAATCTTTCACAGTACAATGACATTTATTGGAATGTAGTCAATAGAGTCGCGCCTTAAATGTATATGTATAAACCAACGTAACTGTCCACACTTAAAAGGTAAGTCGTGACATTTTTCCGCAAAGTTTAATGTCATTTTACATTACGTAGTTTGATTTGATAAAAAAAAATTACACCTTCAAAATATCTATTTTATTTTTCTCTAAAATTTCTTACAAATCTAACGTATATATTATTTTATTTAAGTACAACTTTAGTATTATCGTAATAAACTTACTCTAAGTTGTCCCCCTTATTGTTAAATTGACATATATTTAATGTTGCATGCAATATTTTGCTGTTTTATAATTCAAGACATAATCACTAATCCCCCCTCAGAATAAAGGGCTCTGAGACCCTCAGTGCGGACGTACATTATACTGATGACAATGATAGTTAAAGAAGGCATTTTAATTAAGAATGCCACAATTATTACTTGCAAATAACATAAGTAGGTTCATTGAAAACAATAATTCTGTATAACAATGAATGCATTTTCTTTTGTGTTGTTTACAGTGCTCTGAAAGGTTCGCTGGTAATACTAAACACACTACTATTAGTAAATGACTTGTATTGATAGTGTATTGTAACATATATGTCATGTAAGATAGAAATATAATATATGTTCTTTGGGACAGTCCAAGTTTCTAATTTAACATATTATATGTTTTTTAACATTTTAAAACAGTGTTAAATGAAACATATGTATAAGGATAATGTAGCTTTCTGATGGCAAAAGTATAATTGAAAATAGTCTCGTAATTTTTGAGGTTTTTTGTAACATATAAAACTATAAATAATTATAATTATTTCAATTGTTTGTATAAACATACAGTACTCTCACTCTGTTTACCCCATGTCCCATATTGTGGTGGGATTGGCCTTCCAACTTACTATGACTTATGTTTAATTCTATTTCTTGCAAGGAGGATAACAGAGACAGTATGACTATGTGTTCAGTAAAACCATACAAAACATGTCAAGGTGTCTGTAGACAAGTTTCGAATACTAAGCATTGTTTTAAACAATATTACTTATTGAGCAATGTCAAATGACACTATACGAATATTTGTTACACATAAATGTATGACTAAGTGTGTATTTAGTTTGCTCACAGTTGTATCGTAAAGGTAGCGTATTCTAGTGTAGTAGCCAATAAATGGGTATTTCCGTGATGTTCAGAATCAGATCTGATTAGAAATCGACATCAAGTCAAAAAACTATACTATTAAAACCATAGATAAAATGTTCAACATTCTAAAGTGAAATGACTAATATCAAAGTATTTAAATAATTTTTTTCCAATTAAAAACAAATTAATACTGGCTGATGCGAACAAAGCTATTAAAAAAAACAAAATCACACTTCACCAATTTGTAATTCAAACATGGTCGCATACTTGGTAGTCATTAAAAAAAAAATTTGTAATATTTCTAATATACGGTTTTCTATGACACAATTTTTTTTATTCATTTACTTATTTCACAAACAATCAGTTTCAGTGGAGCATTGGTTCTTTATTAAGGTAACTTGTTTTAAAGGAACCAATGACATATCTTTTATTTACATTAAAATGAAAGTAGATTTTAAAAAAAACAAAGAACAAAAACAGGATTTTTTTGAATGTGTAAATGTGTGGATATAGGTGAGTGCATCTACTTGTGTGTGTAGGTGTATGTTCGAGAAATGGTAATTAAAAAAACAAAACTTTAAAGCACTTACACTTTCCCATTTATAATACACATTGGACAATTCAAGAGTACTACACAACCTTTAAAGGCTTTGGAGGAACAATAGGTTTCTTATTAGCATTCTAGTTTGAAATATGATTATTAAAATGGTGTATTGACATGAATAATTCTTCTATTTTCTATCTTCAAAATCTTCATATACTGCGGAAGGTTTTAGGCAAGGCTTATGTCTTGCGATGGACTGACAAAGACTTTTGATGCTTTTTAATAATAGGACTTAATTTGATTGTAGAACATAAAAAGATAACTAGATCTAAAGGATATTTTACATTCTTCTGCACTATCAGATCCTCTTCTCTTTCCCATCCCATACCAATATAGGGGGATAGATTAAAGAATTCAGAATGCTTAGCTAGAATTAGGCCTATGGCACCACTGTTATGCAGACTTATTCCGTTATTAATGAAAAACATAATAAATTATGGCGTCAATAAATATAGGAATATGATTATTTGTTATCATTTTATATATCAGCAAGAAAATTACCTGCATTGGAGATAAAAGGTTTTTGTTTATCACTTGTATCAAGGGCATTGATAATGTTCTTATATGAAAATGTTTAAAATTCACATTCTGTTATAAAATATTATAATCAGTTGTAAATGCTTATTAGCTTTTTTTAGTCATAATTTCTTGAAAATCTAATCAAGAAATTCGATAAAAAAATAAAAGAATAAAACTTGTCTTTGAAATTTAACAAGCATCTAATTTTTTTTACTTTAAGAAATATTAACTCATATGTTAACTTTTAAACGATTCTAGATAAGATTTTTTTTATTTTATCTTGAAATATAAATGTATGTTTTATATTACACATGTAAGACGTATTAATATAGTTTTTGCAAAGGACCACACGCGGTTCCGATGTAAGAGGTAAAACACATACGCATACAACCAGTCCTTGGTTGTTATACGTAGTTCCACTAAACATATTCAAATTGATCTTAAATGCAAAATCAGTGGAAAATCCGTGGACAAATTTCGACGGAATATATTATAAGCTGCCGCCCGGTATTTCTGTAATATTCAATTAATGTTAAAACTAAATTTACCTGAGCGAATTGTTCCCTGATTTCTACTAACTCCTCATCAGTCAATTTTGAATTATCTGCCATCGTCACTTGTTAAGTTTTATCACAAAAACTAAAAACACATCCACTATAATTGGCGTTGTTAAATATTTTAGCTTTATGTACGCTTAACTTAAACACTAGTATGTACAAAGTTTCTATAAAATAAATCACAGCACAAATGCTTTTTTCTGTAAAATGTCGTACATAAATGAATTAACACAACATACCGGCACAAAGTGCTTAACGATAACTCGCTTACTTTACTACTTGCGACGGCCAATGAAATCCGCGTCCTGCCTATGCCTGGCCAAAGTTTTGCGAAAAAAAAGAACTTGATATGTTGCCATTGAAGAAAGACAGTTGCCATATAAAAAAATGCATTTGTAATTAGTTCATTTTACAAACAAATAAAGGAATGAATTTTTATGATTTTATAACTGATAAATAATAAAATCAAAATATAAATTAAAATCGACAGTAATAAAATATAGATGGCGCTAAATAAATAGGTGGCGACATCTAGCTTTGTGTCTAAAACAAGATTAAATTTTCAAACTAATCAAATTACGTTGATGCTACTTGCCACTAGAGGGCAGGTTTTTTTCAAGAAATAACTAGAAGTTTGCATTGATTTACAATCGTGAATCATCGAGAATTATCTAGAGACCAGATGATGCAAACAGGAGAGTCGCATTTCACCTATGCACTGTAATTGGAGCAAATACACCTCATTTTTTGAAAAATTAAATTCATTAAAAAATGTTTCTTTGATTTTGTTTGTTTAATTATTTAGATTTAATAAAAAAATAAAATAAATTAAGCGGACTGATGATAGCGTTTTTTTTTATCATTTATGTTTCAGTCACAATGAATTGCCATGTCTGAGAAGAGTTGAAAAAGTAAAATTTTTCAAATGAAAAATATTTTTTGAGAAAGAACCAAAGAGGTTTAGTCAGTTGTTTTTTATTACAACATGTTATTTTGAAAATTTTGAACTACGTATTTCATCTAAAGGAATAACAACTTTCTATAATACATATAATTATAGTAAGGAATGAGTTAAATTATATCGTTTCTTAGTAATTGACATTCTAGTTAGAGAAACATTTTTGCAAATAATAATAATAATCATTTATTTCATGGTACACGGTACACATATTTGAAAATTAATTAAATTAATTAAATGCAAAATGTCATTTGTAAACTTATCGGTAACAATATTAGCGGGCCGCTACATAATCAACACTGGGTCCTAGAAGCTTCTACAAACTTCGGGAATTCGCTCACCGAATAAATACGCTTGAATTCTCCGACGCTCGTCAGTTTTTATTCAGCTCTCGAGAGAGTAATACCGTTTAAGCGATCGCTTTGTTTTCTTTAGTGTTTTGAAAATAACGTTAAAATGTCGCTGCTACCGTTCATGTTAGAGATCGAACAACCACGTCGCCTGTTGGATCAACACTTCGGGTTGGTGCTTACTCCTGAAGATTTGCTGAGCGTAACCGCCGGACCCTTGTTGAACAGGGAACATTATTATCGTCCATGGAGGCACATGGCGGCAGCAACCCGAGACCTTGGCTCCAGTATCAAAGCTGACAGAGACAAGTTCCAAGTTAATTTGGACGTCCAACACTTCTCGCCTGAGGAGATCTCTGTAAAGACTGTCGATGGTTTCGTTGTCGTCGAAGGGAAGCATGAGGAGAAGAAGGATCAACATGGATATATATCCAGGCAGTTCTCTCGTCGGTATGCGCTGCCCGAAGGTTGTACTCCCGATGTGGTAGAGTCCAGGCTGTCTTCTGACGGTGTTCTCACTATAACCGCCCCGAAGAAAGTCCCTCCAGCGGTTCAGGGAGAGCGTAAGGTGCCCATTACTCAGACCGGACCGGTCCGCAAGGAAGTGAAAGACCAAGCCAATGGAGATCAGTCCGAGAAGTAAACTGCTAGTGTATTTGTGATTTTCCCCACATGTAAGGCATTCCTCTTGTTTAATGTAAGACTGATTATTTTTTAATTTGCTAATAAACTGTGATTTTGGTCAAGGAGTTATTTTTTATTTATAAATTTATTACTAGTTTATTATAACTTACTTTCTGTTTCCCTTCGTTATTTTCCTTTGACTAATAACCGGTAGATGATGTTTGAAAAATAAATATTGTTGGTCTATGTTGAAACTCTTAATACCGGTAAGCTCATTAATATGAATGCGTAAGTTTGGATGGATGGATAGTACCATGTATCCCAAATGGCTGAATGAATCTCCATGGAGGTATAGATACAACAGTAAGACCACATAGACTACTAATTATTTAACTTGGGCAGTGACATCACCATCATCCCTTGTCTGCCCACTGCTAGACATGCACCTTTCCCAATGTCTTCCGCATTCAAAGACTTCCTCTGGACGCCAGCTAATCAGGAAATATAGGTCATAATGATAAAGGTGTAATTTAATGGTAAAGAAGAAATTATCTGGAAACTTACCAACGAGAGATCCGAGATTGAACGGATAATTTCTAACCGGTTCCCGTTTATGAAATGCTAAAACATGTTGCGGAAATTTAAAAAATACACCCAAGTTATTATTTACTTGTACAAACGCATAAAGCACATCAGTTTTAACTGGACAGTTGGACTGTACAGTTAAAACTTACGTGTGTAGACAAAATCTAAATGAAAATAAAAGGTCCAGTGGTGTTCAGGACTATTTTGGAGTTCATTTGAGACTTTTCAAGTTGAGTGGGATTGGTATCTCGGTTCGGATGCTTACGTGAGTTGACCGTGTTGTATTTATTTAATAATAATATTATTAAACTATTAAAACTTTCGTGAGACATTTCACTATATAACTTATAAAACGGCTTAACTCACGTGCAACTCG
>JAODUI010000016.1:3053847-3078672 GCA_027563995.1 Papilio gigon | reverse complement strand
GGATTTATCTTATCTTGGTCTTGGAATGTTCGTGGAGGTCTAGAGAAGGTTTAAAAGGTGAGAAAAATTAGAAAAACCCCCGTGAAAACCTTAAAAATAGCCCTTTTCCATTTCCCATACAAGCATTTTTTTCCGAGGAGGAAATTTTTTTTTGTATTTCAAAAATCTGTTTATTTATTGAGTGGCGTATGTGAGAAACAGTTTTTTAAATCAGATTTTTTTTTAATTATAAGAAGACTTTTGTTAGTCTTCTAAAATTTCTTTGACCACTCAAACTAAGCTCTAGGCTTGTACTATGATATGGTTTACGACAATAGTCGAATGATGGAATTCGAACTCTCGGCTACGTGAGTGAAATTTCGTAATCTTAACCATTAGGCTATTAGCGCTTCTTAGTTATTTATCAACATTTGTAAATATAAGTACATATGTAATGTTAACTGTGAAAGGTTTACGAAAGGTGTGACCCGGACCTAATTAGAGTATCGCTAAGTCCTCTACCTTTTAGTCATAAAGGGGGTAATTATAAAATTCATTCCCGTAAGTCGAGAACCACATTAAATATACAATGATCAAAGATAAGTTTAATGGAGAAGCAACACAGTAAAGCGAGTATTATATAATTACTCTCCGCTTCCACGCTCCGTTGCGTTTCAAAAACTTATTTAATATCATTAACGAAGTTTCAAAGTTTCATTTGTTTTCACATTATATGTATTTGGGCACTGGCGTTGGAATGTTGGCCGTGTAGCCTTTGCTGTTTACACGTCACTTCGCATATTCGTCAGTTCCTGTTGCCGTCTGTTGTTTTGACTAGGAACTTTAACTTTCAAACATTCGAATTACTCTGTTGAATAATATTACAACGTAATTACTCCAGATTTATACAAGAGAAGGATGCAAGTTTTATCCAGGTTACTCACGTACTATTATTATTATATTGGTATTTAAATATTTTGTCTACGTCTGGCTGGTTTTAATACACTATATATTAATGTTAATACAATAAATATACAAAAAATAAATAAAATTAAAGCCAATGTAACTAATATAGGGATTTTAAATTATACTACAGAATCTATATAACAAATAAAATATACATATGTACATAGACAATCCCAGCTAAACTATTATTACAATTATCACATACTATTAAAGTGACCAGTATAATCCACTGTTTCAACTAGGACGATAAATTAGATTTTGAACTATATTTTCCTACAATTTATAACACGAAATAACGAACTACAATAATGTTTTTATCACACAAGAAGCCCTGTCAAAAGTATTGTTAATAGGCTTACACCTTACACCAGCTACCATTAACCTGACGTTTTAAACATCGCCTATATTATGAACGGCAGTTGTTACCTTATAACAAAGTTTACTAAGTGATTAGGAGCTAACACTGAGTTAAAGGTGATTAGATCTTAGGTAACCATCTTAGAATTCGTTAGCAGAAATCTAAAGGATTTTCATCGATGAATCAGAGTGATAAGTGGTTATTAACCCAATACTACTTTAGCTTTGAATTGATGTCTGATTCTAAGGCACTCTCAAATTACACAGAGGACTTTATGAATACGTCCCCCCGACTAAATTGACACGCTTTATGATAGAAGTGCATTGCCAAAGGGTGCTCTTTACTCAAGCAGTCTGGGATACACGTGAAATATTCAAATTTAATGGATCCTGTCTGGTTAGGATTATGTATTTTTAAAATTAATATTTGCTATTATGATTAACTATTTTTCTACGATTACAAATGGTGGAAAATTGAAAAAAACATATATTTCTGTTTTAATAAAGTAAACAGGAATTTTAATAGCAAAGTTTTAAATGTACAAAATAACATTTTTTTTTTAAAGTTGATATTGCTTGACATAGATCGGTCAATATTCCGGCATCGGAAAACGTTAAATCGATAGCTGATTCGGATCCTCATTGCTGTGACCTCCTTGAGGGTATTGTGAGGTCGCCGTTGTCGCCAGCCTATTGTTACCCGCCTTTTGTTCCCGTTCAAGTTCGGTTATTAATATTATGATATATCGCCCACCACGAAACTAGGTTAAAAGTTTTATTATGACTACATGAAATTCTCGGCTTTATAAAGAATGTTAGTTGGATTTGAGTTATTTCATTTTATAAGGCGTTACGTTAAAGAAAACTAAATATGATTTAGATAAAACCATACTGACTTGAAAGTAGGACTGTATTAGGGAAGGTCTATGTCCAGCTGGGGTAACGAAGTCTGATGATGATGAAGATGAGTCTTAATCATGTCCTGAGGGTTAAACCATAAATCAAAAAACCTTCTTAATCGAACGTAAGTCCATATTGAACTATTTAATCTCCTCTTGGTAATTCAAGGAGTGAAAGTACATAACAAGTTGATTCCCAAATAACAAGTATGGAGATAAATGCTCCACCCTTGTTAGACAACGGACAACTCCTTTATGCTGACGTCAGGCTTCAATATAATTAATAGTTTCGGATAGGATCCTTCATTGTCTAACTTTAGTTCATGCCTTTAAGTAATATATCGATTAAGTCAAAAAGGCAACTGTATCCATTTTTATTCTACAATATCCACGCATTTTGGGAACACCGAAAATGAGGGAAATATTATGATATTTCCCTCATTTTCCAACACTTACTATTATAACATGCCAACTACCATAATCAGTATTATTAACTAATTTAGCGTCAATAGCTTAATGGATAAGGGTACAGATAACCGATCTAGCGGTCGTGGGTTCGAATCCCACCATTCGACTATTGTCGTGAACCATATCCTGAGACACGCTTTTTCAAGCTTTCCAGGAATGGTTACAAGAAATATTAGTAAATTAACAAATTCTATTAATATTTTCCCTATTAAAAAAATAGCTTTCTCATAATGTACTTACATATCGTATTTCTAATTACACACTAAGAGAAGACCCTAATGATCATTTGACTATAATGAGGCATTTATTTGCACTTTTATTTACTTTAATTAATGTTTTTAGAAACAGACATTTTTTGTGTGTTTAAGTACAACCCCCTCGAGTCTATGTTCCTTTGGATACGAAAAAAAAAATGAAATATGACGTAACTTTAAAGGTTTCTGTATCCAAGGACGCCGTGGTCTGAGCTCGTGTATTTTCTCATGCATAATAGTTTACGTTCAACAAAAGAAAATCGCTTTCCCCTGACGTACCTTAACAAACACGATTGTTAGGAATAAGGGGCTGAGTTTTCGAGTTATCCACAATAGAGTTGTACCTTTTTTTTTTAATTAAAATTTGCCAGCAAACAAACGGAACTCTTTAAGTGGACCATACCGTCTCCATCGAGACGGAACATTCTCTTAATAAGTTTAAACAACTTTCTTTATAGAAACTTCTATGAAATACGTCATTACTTATTTGTTAAGTATGCAATTATTTATGACTATTCTGTCATCATTTTGACAAACAGTTTTATTTACAGCTACATAAATATATGTACGGTTACGGTTTCATATTAATATTCAATTATATAAAAAAAAATGTATCGAATATGTACATATTCAGTTTCAAAATTTTTGTATTTAAAATAAATTGAAATAACTTACCAAGTTCAGATCCACAGACGCGGGGTATAATTTCGAGGATGGCCGAGCAGGAGGCGTCCTCGAAGCACAGCTGGCGAGCCAGCAAGCAGTTGAGGATCGCCATAGTGCCTTTTATACCCGGCCCTGGAACAAATACAATGAAATAAATGTACATTTTTAATTAATATATTCTTATATTAATAGAAAAATATCCCATTAACACAAGAGAGGTATAAAACCTTTTTGGATGTGCTTAATGCATTGTAATTTTGTATTGTCAGTCATCATTAAACTATGTCCCAAGTAATCCAGATCAGAATTAAATGACATAATGTTTCTTTCTTAGTTACAAGTTATATCTCTAAGTCGTACAATATCACGAATATGATATAGAAAAAGAAAATTTCAACATAAAAAGTAATAGAATGCATTGAATTGTAATCCAGAGATTTACAAGCGTTCTCGATTCGATAGCGCCTTATTCTCGATCCAATTATTCGAATAATCGAACCCTCGATTATTATTCCGATTCGGCCGCCTTACTCGATGGCCTATTCCCGACCCAGGCGTAACGTGATTACGTTACGTTTCCTTTGAAACGTGATTGTAATCAGCAATGTCCATTAAATAGTTTTCGTGTAGATTACACGAGAAGCAGTGTGTAAACCGTTTAATATCGATATTTTATTGCCTTACATGTTATTTGACATGATGTAAATTATCTTACGAAGCAAACACTATCTCTACTACTGTAAAAAAAAAACTTACAAAGCATCTGTCAATCTAATCTTCAGTATCCTACGAATAATTCAATATTTATTTTGCTTGTTACAACATTTAACTAGTTTTTACGACACAAACATTCTCTGGTGTACTAAGACCAGTGAGAGACAGGCCGTGAACGTGCTATAGTACCAATCCCACTCACAAGAAGAGCTTCCGATGGGCTCGAAACTAGTCGGTACCGACACCGATTTACACGTGAGTTAAGCCGTTTTTATAATTAGTATAAGAATATTGTGTTAACATTTCAACAAAATCTGTTGACTAATTTAAATACAAGTATAGAAAATTTGACTTGTATTTCTATTTATAATCTATACTGTCTCGTGGATATTCATGATGTTTTTGAGTCATTACGTGAACTAGGTGAGGGCGAAAGTGAAATGCGATTTTAATTATTTGACATTAATTAATGGTCGGTCTTGCTGATGACGATTCCGAAACTGGGACACTGATATTGCAAGTGTAAATTAGATGGATTTATTTTGTGAATAGAATGTAATGTTGTCATTAACGCAATTTATAGTTTTGCACTGGCAATATATTTACAATTAAACTATTAAAACTTTCGTGAGCCATTTCACTATACTACTTATATAAAGGCTTAACTCACGTGTAAATCGGTGTCAGTACCGACTAGTTTCGAGCCCATCGGGGGCTCATTTTCAGGGTGAGTGGGAACGGTACTATAGCGCGTTCGCAGCCCGTCGCTCACTGTCAGTGACCATCTTCTAATACAAACCTAGAGTTAAGTTGGAGTGGTAACGGTATTGTTAATAAATTAACAAAACTCTGCTGATATTTTATTTAACAAAGTATAAGTCCATACCACAATCGAGTTAGATAATTACGATGAATTGAAAACTAATGAATAATTAATAATTGAAATCAAATGTTACCATAAAAGTTTACATTATTATCAATAACCACTAATCTCTTGTATACACGCAAATTGCAGTTGTATTTAATGTTTGTATCGTTCAGTTACTGTTATAATTATAAATGTTTGTACATTGCGGTCCCAAACGACAGAGCTAGTGCAAACTGTGTAAATAAATTGAAATTCGTCCAGAATAGTAGAATGAAAATTGAGAATAGTATGCATTTAGTCGTTGGATGTGGAAAGAGGAGCGATACCGCGGAAGGCGTATATCTAGCAGTGAACAGACAAAGGTCGATGACGATGACGTAATATTGTTTTAATAATTCAAACGTATAAACAATACGAATATTTGTGAAATTAACAATAAACAATTTCCCTAACCACTTTATCTCTTAGCCTGGAACTTGTTTGAATTGGGGTTATCTTTTCTTAAATTAAGTTATCTCCTACACATCCTCGTCCGAAACTGTCACTCATCTCTTTTCGCACTACACCTGGAACTTGGACTGGTGTGTGACCTTTACCAATAACATGTATATAGATAATAAAACTCAAGGTTTTGTTCAATGAAGAGATTCTTTACATTATTTTAACGGTAAGCCGATTTAATTAGAAATCACGTTTGCACAAATGGATCGGCGAGGATTTTGAGCTTTGTGGAAAGTAAATTAGAAAACCGCTTTACGCTTTTACGGTCCTAATTCAATTTCGTGCAGCGCCTAATTTGAGTTACGGATTAACAATATAACATAGTTACCCTTATAACACGGTCTTAATTACAAGATATGCGAGTGAGTTCGCTATATGAATGCAACGAACATTATTGCACCTGTGTAATTAATACTCAATGTAATTCTCAAGACTTTGTAAGTTATTTCTATACGAAACCCTACTAAACATACAGGGTTGAAGGAACTTTACATCAAGTAACACTAGTCTATAGTTAAAGTTTATTACCAATTGTTTGCTGTGCTTATGGCAAAGTATGGCCTCTTCATTTTCGTTTTAGCAAAGCGATCACTGCCACATTTGCAATACATGTGTAGTTTACAACAAACGAGGGGAAACAAAGTAATCAGATATTTTATCTTCCGTCATTCTGTCAAAATCTTCTTCCCCTTCTTATTTTTTTCTTATAAGAATATCTTGTTAAGTGCTAGAATTTGTACTACTTATAAAAACGGCTTAACTCACGTGTAAATCGTTGTCGGTACCGACTAGTTTCAAGCCCATCGGGGGATCTTCTTCAGAGTAAGTGGGATTCGTACTATGGAGGGTTCGGAGCCCGTCGCTTACTAAACTAAAAACTAGATTAGAAGTATTATAATGTAGTTCTCACGGATGTTTTAATGAGCTATAATTTGGCCTCAAGAATATTGTGATATATTTAATATTAACAGTGTTCAAACAGGTAATCTATCCGTCTCAAACCATGTTTACTTCTCCAATACAAACATCCGCAACGAGTCGCTGACGCGACCTTAATGAGCTGCAACAGCTAACTTGATTCTACTATTTACATTTTAACGGATAAACTTAACGGAGTTATAGTAAATAGATTTACTCTACCATGTAACGGACTGGAATATCACTTAAATAAAGTAAATAAAATAATACAAATAATATTATATAATAAACATTATTTTATCTATTTAAACATTTTAAATGTCTATACTACTTATAAAACGGCTTAACTCACATGTAAATCACGTGTCAGTACCGACTAGTTTATGAAAGTATAGTGTATAGTGAAAATATAGTGAAATGTCTCACGAAAGTTTTAATAGTTTAATTTTAAATGTCTGACTAAAAATCCTAGTTTCGACTTATTCCGTTGGCGCAACGTCTCACCGACATAAGAGGTCGGTAACATCGCCTGTCCTGCACCATCTGCCTATCTACAATTTTATATGTCTGGAAATCCTAAAATTTTGATTTAAATAAAAAAAAATTGTTATCTAAAATAATTCCGCTCTCATCCGCCACTTCGATCCATTAGCGATCTCGCAGAATGACGTCTCCCCCGGAAAGCATTCCTTTACAAACGAAGGCGTCCCGCGTTCACGTAATGAATACGAAACGATCCTTTCTGTATTTGTTCCAATTTAAATTTATGGAACCTTTTTTTTTACAGTTATAGTATTTCTACATATTTTTACTTTCTTGAAAGAATATCAAAGTTATTATTGATGTGAAGTTTTAGACATTATGATCAAATAGTGTAAACCTAGTTCTATAGAGATGGACAGGTCACTTACAGGACAGGACAGGCTACTTGAAAGACAGCTCCTTCGTTCCCACCAGTTCCAAACTAAAATCGCATGTAATGTTACTGGAAAGCATTTGTAATTTCTATTAGGTCGAATCAACCACCGATAACAAACGCTACTGTCAGTGTCAAAATTATGAAAATCAACTAGGCACAAAATACCACGGCCACGACTGCAGAGGTCAGTGCCGTCAGTTCAAAAGTGTGTAGGTCCATACGTAGATATACAAAAAGAAATGTCATTCGTGTTCATATAAATGAGACACTAGTCTAATATTCTGTAATAAATGTTCGCCGTCTCTTTCCCGTGAACTTACCAGCTCGTAAGCGGTTTTATTTCTGCGTCACTGTCCTTTCCTCTTTGGTCGGCACTTGAATAATTAACAAGGACACCTTTCCTCTTTGATACTCGTTTCGAGTATGCATAAAATTTACGTACCATGTCCTACAGGGTGGTAAAATAGACCTTGGCAAGATTAATTCTTTAATACTTGAATCGACTTCAGTTTTATTTCCAAAAAGTAATAGCATTTCAATCGACATTACAGTCGAAAGAATGTAGAAATAAAAGTACTGCAGTAAAAATATAAAATGTATTAAAGCACATTAAAAATAAAAATAATAAAAATATTCCTGTCTAATCTCCTTCATCACCACCCTCCTCCTCCTCATCAAACTCGCCCTCTTCCTCAGCGGTGGCGTCCTGGTACTGTTGGTATTCAGACACCAAGTCATTCATATTACTTTCGGCTTCAGTGAATTCCATCTCATCCATACCTTCGCCAGTGTACCAATGCAAAAATGCCTTGCGTCTGAACATCGCGGTAAACTGCTCTGATATACGTTTAAATAGCTCTTGAATAGCCGTGGAGTTGCCGATAAACGTCGCAGACATCTTCAAGCCTCGCGGCGGTATGTCGCACACGGCCGTCTTCACGTTATTCGGAATCCATTCAACGAAATAAGAGGAATTCTTATTTTGAATATTCATCATTTGCTCGTCGACCTCTTTCATGGACATCCGGCCTCTGAACACCGCAGCTACAGTCAAATATCTACCGTGGCGAGGGTCGCATGCAGCCATCATATTTTTAGCGTCAAACATTTGCTGAGTCAACTCTGGCACAGTCAGAGCTCTGTATTGCTGACTCCCTCGAGACGTCAATGGAGCAAATCCGGGTATGAAAAAGTGGAGACGAGGAAATGGAACCATGTTCACGGCCAGTTTCCTCAAGTCTGCGTTCAGTTGACCGGGAAACCTAAGGCAAGTGGTCACGCCGGACATAGTCGCCGATACTAAATGGTTCAGATCCCCGTAGGTCGGTGTGGTCAGCTTTAGAGTACGGAAACATATGTCATACAAAGCTTCGTTATCGATGCAATACGACTCATCGGTGTTTTCAACCAGTTGATGTACAGAAAGTGTGGCATTGTAGGGTTCGACTACCGTATCCGACACTTTGGGCGAAGGTACGACACTAAACGTGTTCATAATACGATCAGGGTATTCTTCCCTAATTTTAGATATTAGTAGCGTTCCTAGTCCAGCGCCGGTCCCTCCGCCGAGTGAGTGCGTCAACTGGAATCCTTGAAGGCAATCGCAGCCCTCAGCTTCCTTCCTGACAACATCGAGGACAGAGTCGACTAATTCTGCACCTTCCGTGTAGTGTCCCTTAGCCCAATTATTACCAGCTCCAGATTGACCGAATACAAAATTATCGGGTCGAAATATTTGTCCGAAGGGTCCCGATCGCACCGAATCCATAGTTCCGGGTTCCAAATCGACCAATATCGCCCGCGGCACATATTTCCCGCCGGTGGCTTCATTGTAGTAAACGTTGATGCGCTCCAATTGAAGGTCGGAGTCGCCGTGGTACGTGCCAGTTGGATCGATGCCATGCTCGTCCGATATAACCTCCCAGAACTGCAAATTTACGATTTATGTTACGACGTAGTAAGTCAGCTATATTTGGAGTGTAACGATACGGGATGTAGTTTAAGCTATTATTGTTAGATTGACAATTTTTATTGCGTCTATTAAACCTCTGCCAATAAATGCCATTTTTACGATGAAAATTCAAAACTATGCACACAGCTTTTTAAATGTCATTCGTACCAATTATTAATTTTTTATCTAAATTTTTACGTACATTTTGGGACATTAACTTTACTATTATTGCTGGAGTATCCTGGATGAGAGCGGCCGAAGACCGGACATCGTGGCGTTCTTAGGGAGGGAAGCTTACGCCTAACAGTATGGGCGGGGGCTGATAGGACTGATACAAGAAATATGAAATCTTATAATTACCTTTGCACCGATCTGGTTGCCGCATTGCCCCGCTTGTATATGAACGATTTCCCTCATTTTATAGGCTTACACTTAAATATTTCCTTTCTATTCTAACAGACCGTAACGAGTCCGCCACCTACACCTATTGAAATGATCAATCAAACAAAAGCATATTTTACGTAAGTCGAA
This sequence comes from Papilio gigon, assembly GCA_027563995.1. Taxonomy (NCBI): domain Eukaryota; kingdom Metazoa; phylum Arthropoda; class Insecta; order Lepidoptera; family Papilionidae; genus Papilio; species Papilio gigon. The sequence continues at coordinate 3,068,681 of JAODUI010000016.1, read as the reverse complement.
TTCTGTTCGAACGTTTTATGAAATTTTAAAATATTTAGAATGTTTACATTTGAAAAGGTTTTATAAGGATACAAACTGTGTAGGTTTTAATCGATTAAAAAAATTATGACTACCGCGTAAAGCGACATACTTTCAGTTTAAACTGTGTGAACATAATTAGAAGCGCCAATAGCCTAATGGATAATGGTACGGACTACCGATCTAGCTCGGGTTCGAATCCCACCATTCTATTATTGTTGTAAACCATATCCTAACACAAGCTTCAAGCTTATCAAGAATGGTCACAAGAAATATTAGTAAATTAACAAAAATCGCCTAATATTTTTATTTAAAAAAAAACAATGATCTTTACTGTCATGTAACCGAAGTAAATTTCTCATTAAGTCTCCAGTTTTTGTTCCGGGTCATCTCCGAAACGGCTGGCAGATTTTGACGGGAATTTTACTAGAGGCCAGCTAATACATGCGAGAGTGACATGATATTTGTGTTTCAAGTTATACACACACGTTGCAGCAGTAACTGTTAGTTTATAAAATAGTTTGTCACGATAGATATAGTTTGTTCTATTTTTAAATTAATATTTAATATAACCGCTTGTCGTACAGTTCAATGCAAATATAAATTTAATACGTGTTAAAATATTCGTAGTTTATTCAATCGTATATTTGTCGTTCATTCTTAATTAAATTATATGAATGCTGAATTGATTGCGATTGTAAACGCAAACAATATTTAACTAGCTTTTTAATATTGTTATACCGCTTCATGATTGTATAGGTTATTATTGAAAAAATGAATGAAAATTCTCGTATCACTTCCGAGCATATTTGATCGATTTAATATTTGAGTATTAACATACATTCTTTCTTCGTAAGTGAAATTTGAAATGAAATTTACTTTTCTTTTAATTCAATTAAAAAAAAACAAATATTACAGCCTAACATAACTCTTCCGTAGTATACGGTTGTCCGTCTTCCGTATTCAACGACTTCTTGCTGTCAGCACTAATTCTTCGGACCACCTGAAAGGTTCTAGTGGCTACCATTCCAGGATATGCAAAAGGCATATGTTTAGCAGTTTTTAGACAAACAATCTCAATTTATCTTGCAGTATTTATTAATAGTTATCATTTCGAAAGTTTTTTTGGTATTTGAAAAATCGTTAGTAACATTTTGTGTTAGGCCGTGTGAAATTAAATGTAGACACTTTAACGTAAATCTTACTTATGTAGTGAATTTTGGCATCGCTAATTATTTATGCAGGGAAACGCCTTCCTCCGGTTTCATTATCGTCCATACCTGAGCCTAGTTAGACTTAAGTGAATCAAAAGCCTTTAGAAGGAACCCTTCGGGAGGGGTGAGCGCAGTCGACGAGATAAGAGGTCATTGTAATATATTTTTTTTAATTAAAATATATTTTTTTTATAACACCGCCTTCAACAATGCGTAATGTAAAAACAACAAACCGAGCTTTTTAGATGTTAACACTGAAGGTCGGTCTCGATGTGTTTAGTTGTATAACATTTTTATTTAATAAGAAATTAAAGGTATTTTAATGTGCCTATTATCCGCTTTACGTAACTCCTCAATTACTTGAGTGGGTAATTATAACGGACTCAAAGCAGCGCCATCTGATGTGGAAATTGTGTGCTAATGACAGGTCCCTTTCGCGCACGTTGCCTTAGAAATGTTGCTATCCTTTTCACTCGGTGATCACGTGCCCTTTTGCTAGAGACGGCTTTTATGATGAATTATTTGTATACCAAGAATATCTTCTTCTAACTAATAAGTAAATGCTATAGTTATGTAATCTTTTATATTAAAAAAAAACACATTTATATATTGTCAGCGTCATGTAGCATCTCTCCAACTACGACACAGATTTGAATTATCCTTTTTATAGAAACAAGACCTACACTAGCGCTAGTTTTGAGACTGTATATTATCAAGCTATTAAACTTAAAGGATGAATGAATTAAAAAAAAAACTTTTATGTAAAAAAGGTGTAAAAAATCGTAAGTCAATAGGATAGGAGTAAGGTTGCCATGGTATTTTTTTTTTTAATTTTGCAAAATGTTTCGTAGTGTTAATGTTAAGGAATTTTTCAATAACGACAAAAGTTAATTGAAATTATTAAAGCAAATATATTTCTTCTGATATAAAAATATTTTATATACTAGTACACTAAATAAATAATAAGCACTTCGGAGTAATTCATTGCTATGTCTTTATTGGAAAACAAATATTCGAAATTTGATTAAAACCTTCTAGGTCACGTATAAATTTTTAATTAAATCGATACCGGCCATCGTAATGATGGACTGATTCTCACACTAAAGAAATAACTTGTGTCATTGACTTGAATTCAATTAAAAAAAATAAACCAAGCGAACTGTATCAGATAAACTGTTTGTGTAAATAAAATTTATATTAAAAATGACTTTTGTTTATGACTTCGATATAAAAAAAAACCTATACGTTATTTCATATAGTAATCTATATCTGTACAAAATTTCATACAAATTCATTAATCCGATTTGAAGTAATTTGCTAATAAATATCCATCCATCCAAACTTTTGTATTATTAATATTAGTAAGAAAAGATTTTTTTATACATTACTGCTTAATCAAAAGTAATAACAGCCTAAATAAAGGGGCGTGGTCAATTGTTTATTTATTAGTTGTTTCTGTTTTATAAGAGAAGGGGGCAAACGAGGGGTTGGAATAGAGAGGTGATCGTCGACGCCCATGGACATTTCCAATACTAGAGGAAATCTCATTGTTTAATTGTCATTTCAGTATTCAGCTGTTTCTATCATAATTTGAGCACGTTTACCTAGAATGTAAAAAGTATAAAACCGATCAAATATTACGCTTTCTCTATAAATCGAGAATAGATTTTTTTTTACAAGTTATAAGCGGTCGCGATTTTATAAAACGATCGTATATTCCTGACATTTTTTTATACTTAAGGTTTTTTTATAGAATTAATTGCGACAGCAACGCTCTCTACGGGCCCAGATTGTTAAGTTATAAACTTCGATATCACTGTTAACTTATACCATAGTCCCGTTTGCTGGTTAACTACCAAATCCATATTATGTCCCGCTTACAATCTCTATAAAAATATCCGGGATGAACGATTTGTTTTAGAATTAAACGCCATCTATATTTTAAAAAAAATAATTACATAAAATATATTGTAACGAATTAAACATTCAAAATAAAATTTGGAAAGTTTAGGTACTCAAAGTTTTTATTACATTGTTTTTCTGGTCTTATTTTCGATAAAAATATGAGTACAATTTTTTTTTTGAACAACTGTTTCAGTTATGGAAACCTACACAAGGCAAATGGTATTGTATATATTGAATAAGAAAATGTATTAAAAACATTGCTTCTTTTTTTTATATTGTAAAGAATTTTAATTAATTCTATTTGATAGGTAATCAAAAAGAACAAACGATCGATAGTCCCATGCGTACCGCAAAGTTAGTGTTCGCGGAATGAAATGGGTCTCCTATTGGATTGGCTTCCAATTTCGCATCTATGCATTTGTGAACAGTTCCAGACTTGTCGAGATGCTGATGTCGATCTAATGAAAATCCAAAATCCCTCAGGATGAATCCGAAAGCGAACAAAGAGGTTACAAGAAATTCGATGACGTTAGTTTTTTTTTTTTATTGTAATTTCATGGATAAAGAGTCGAATCGAGATTCGAACCGAAAGTGTCCTAGCACAAATTTAAAACTGAGTTGAAGTGGCACAAGAAATATTACGTACGTAACTTATAGATCAAACAAAATATTTACAATGTAACCCATTTAATATTGTCGTTTTATATTGAGGAATAACAAGTCGATAATGACAATCACTCTTCAATTTATAACTTCACCTCAATGAACAGTGCACATACGTTTTTTCATACTTTTAATTGATATAATATGTTTTCGTCATTAAAATGTTCGTGGTATCAGGAACCTTTGAAAATTATCATCTAAAAGTTAAGCAAGTAAAAATAACGTAACTCTTATTAAATAATTTGACGCTGATTTTCAAAGTAGTGCATTTGCAAATTCAATAAAAATAAATAGCTAATATAAATAATGGGATTGCAATATAAAAAAAAAATTGGTATGCACTTTAAATAAATCAATGTTTCATTTTACCAAAATATTTTCGTCCCACGACTTTACCGATCTGTTTTCGATTCATTGAACGCTATGTATAGGTTAGTTATTGGTATGGCGGTGGGGGAGCGTTCATGAAAAGCTCTTTGTGAGGTGCATTAGCGTGATTGATCTGATAAGGAACGAGTTCACAATCGGATTTCATCTCTGTTATGAGATTTATCTAGGTACGTGGCGGTCTGTTTGTATGGTTCAGCACTTGCTGAATTTATTTAATCATATTGTTCAATCGTCTACAGTCTAGACCGGTGTTCTCCAACGTGGGGCCCATGTCCCACTGAGGAGCAATTTTATTGTTAAGGGGGACAATTCAAAAATAGAATTTCAGTGTTTCATAAAACGTTTTAATAACAATGTCATAGTGATGTTCTTTTAAACATACCAAGTTCGTTAATGAACAAATCATTTTTTTAATCTTGAAAATTATGTATCATCATCACTATTATCATCTTCAGCCCCTGTTTACCCACTGTTGGACATAGGCCTTTCCCAATGATTTTCACAGTATGCGGTCTTCCGCTTTCCGCATCCAACGACTTTCAGCCGTCGGCACTAAGTCGTCGGTCCACCTGGAGGTAGGATGAGTCACACTCCTGATCCCCAACCAAAAAATTAAGGAAAATTATTTATGACGGCATAAAAGTTTTAGAAATGTTAAGGTCGGGCATGGCACTAAAAAGTTGGGAATCTCTGGTCTAGACTGTACATAAAATCCCAATAGACTCTAAGTTACTTTGGCGCAGTACGCTGAAGGCAGTAAATTAATAAAGTGAACAGATTTCTAATATGTTTTGACCTTTGTTCTTTAATAAGTGATTTCTAAGGGCAGTGAAGGAATAACTCTACTTGTAGAATCAAATAATAACATTGTAAAGCTTTCATAAAATCCTTTCCTAACATTGTTATTCAAAACTTAACTGTTATTTGTTCGAGTCGTTCAGTCTTTCAACAAACTAATTACGCATTTGAATATATTAAAAAGAGCTAAACATATTTAAAGACCAAGTCGATAATATAACTTTTTCCGTGACCTATTTCCATTCGACGTTTCCTCGAATCAGACAGTTCATTGTGCCGGAGCACTGGGCAAACACGTCCCAATCACCTGGCCCTCTTCCCCTAACAGTCGTTAAACAATGTAAATATATGCAAATAGATTTTGTCTAGTCTTTACACATGAAACGTGTTTCAAACTACGTTCTGTGAAGGACAATATCTTGAACCAACCGTTGGATCACTTGTTTTACTTTATATTAATTACGCTACACGTTTCAATGGATGTTTTTAAGAAGTTATCTCCAGGATGGCTACATGGATCTGGGCGAAATTTTGTATAGACGTAAAACATTGTTTTGATGAAGACACAAGCTAATTATGAAATTTCTTATATTTTAATTTCGCATAGACAAAGTCGCGGCCCAACTTAGATCATATTTGGTGGATCACTTATTATTAAGGATCAAACAGTTTTTATATGTTATCGCAACAAATCCATAAAATAAAAGAAGAAATCAATTCAAATCAATGCTTTAAGAACAGAGCGTTTGTCTTCCTTACATGCCGGAAACGCATCTGCGATTCGCTTGCTGTTGCTGATGTCCATGAGCGTCGGAGAAAAATAAGAAAAATAACATTTTATATTGTAGACAGTCACTTGTCTTTTGCACGCGCCATTTTTCATTCGTTCTTTTAATACATTTTCTGTTTCAAACATGTATTTCATTTCAAATAGTTTTCAACATCAATTTTAAGTAATTACGAGACGTACGATATACAATTAATTAAGTAATTAGATGTATTATGAAATAAAATTGAAATTCTTAAGTAAAAAAAGTACTCGAAACTTACTTTAAACTATGCTAAATGAAATAAAGTGTTAGTTTCTCTTCTCGAACGTCATTACCAGACTTAAATCGTGTGTAAGGGTCCTACGTGGGCCGCGAGCGCGAGTCACGGAAGCGTGCGTGACTCGACCTTTTTGTTTCTGAGGACTTACAAAGAAAAAGGATCATATTATCGTATCCACCCCGTTCTTATTAACAGTTTCTTAAAGGCTATTATCGTTCGGTACCGGCAGTAAACCGCATTGCGGCTTAACCTTATCGCGTATGACAGAAAGCCTTAATGGCTAAGTTGACGAAAAATTAACGTAGAAAAATATTGTAGCCGGCCACGATCACTACATTACACCAATTGCTTACATATTTCTAGCAATGCTTAGCACATGAAGGCCAATTTGCATTCAAGTTCTTACTTTATTTCTCAAGGTTATAACAATTTGGTTTTATTAATTTCTGTATTAACTTCAACAACACTTTTTTTTTTATTCGTTTCATTTTGAACAATGTGTTCTATAAAAGAGCGAATTGTAGAAATAAATTCTTGGAAACAAATGAAACACTATGACCACTTCAACTACTTCTTAAACTAAGAATCAGACGCGTCCTTTTTCCTTGTCAAATTTATATTCCATTAAATTAATACTATACGAAACAATGAAGCCCTTAAAGAAACGAATAGCTTAATAGTTAATGTACATACGATAATGCAATCAAGACCTCAAATCCCGTCAATCGACTATTGTCGCAAACCAGGAGCATAGTTGCGGTAAAAGAAATATTGGTGAAGTGACTAAAATCTTTTCATTACAATTAACAAATAGTTCCCAACCAGTGACGGGTATAAAGGATAGTGAAAGAAAGCTGACCACACAACCGTGTAGGATAAAAGCTAGGTAGACCGAGATTGGGACTTAATATGTATTTAAATTTCAATCATCAATCCAATCAGTTTGGAAGCCCTTTAAAGCCGTACATTAATGCCTCAGCATGGAATTAATTACAAACATTCATTAACACCTCAATAAAAGCGAGGGCTACAAAAATAAGATGTAAATCCCTAAAATAAAAACAGCAATTTATCCCTTTGTTGATACTATGCGGTAAATTGGTAGATTATTTAAGGCTTTGATATGATTAAAGTTAAAGTAAAAACGTTTAATTATTATTAGAATGAGTTGTTTTTGATAGTTTAGTTTATTTTTTTTAATTTCAAAGGAGGGGGCGTGGGTGATAAGGTAATCGACACCCATGGACGTCCGCAACACTAGCAATCACAGACGTTTTTCACCAGACGCTTTTTATTCATCGTTTAAAATACAACATTAATAAAATGCATAATTGAACTTAATGGGTTATATCTTACCGTATATAAAGTTAAAAGAAGCTATATCTATGCGCGAGTGAACATTGAAATTTGTTCAAAATTTTCGTGACATTATCTTGTCGACTCAAAGCAGAACTTTGTACAAACTCCGAGCTTATAATTTGAGTATAAAAACGACTCAAACTTACTTTTAATCGTGATATATAATAAATCAACAAACTCACAAATTATTGCCGGCGGTACTTACGAAAAACATTATAAATCATGTTTCCAACCCTATCGGTTACTGCTGTATTATTCATAAGGGTTAGGAAGAAATCGAGTTCATTTTAGATGGTATTTTAATAAAACGGTTTTTTTTTTGTTCAAATAAACATGCTTTTTTAACGGACTTAAAAACATAAAGTTTTATATAATAAAACATTTTCATTTAAATTATTAGACGCTTGATATATACTGTTCATATCTCGTTCGTTTAAATTCAAAGTAACACAAAAACAGAATAACAAACATAAGATGTGATTAACACAGTCAACGTTTTCAATGTATTTTAGAAAGAACATTAAACGTTGCCCTCCAACTGCAAACAACAGTACTACAACTTTCTAACAATGTGCTCGGGAACGGCTTAGAGCAGGAGTTTTGCTTCATTAAAAGTGAATTTCGAGAAATTTCGCTTGCAATTAACGAGTCCTACTTAAGCTAAATTCTATTACCTAATTGTCATCTTTTTTTGTTCTACATTCAAGTCTATACCCTAGTATCTTAAATATTATAAATGTCACATTTTATTCACCTCTTGATGACTCATCATCTACCTGCCCTTCTCCCTATAAGAACTCCGCACATCTCTGTCAGCCGTCATATCTGAACTCACACACTTCTTATGAATTTCGTGAGTTTATCTATCACATGATATAGCCTAATTCATCTGCGCGTTAACAGATTAAATTTTCAAAGCGCCACAAGCCTCATGGTTAAGGGTACTACCGAGCTAGCTATCACGGGTTCGAATCCCACCGTGCGACTACTGTCTTGAATCATATCATAACACGAACTTTTTCAAGCTCACCAGGAATGGTTATAAGAAATATTAGTGAAGTAAATAAAATGTACTAATATTTTGTATAAAAAAAGTGGAGAAGCAGTTGCGTCCTGCAGACCCACTCTCTTGTCCTATGTTGCCGTAATCCGATGGGGCAGTCGCCTTAATCAATAGTAAAACAGGAAGCAGTGAATCGTTAACGAAAATTGACTTCAGTTGACTATATACTAAGTAAGGTAAGAATTATGGAAGGCATTGGGGAATCCATGTTCACCATTGCTCAGACAAAGGCTGATGATGATGACGTTGACACTATGTAAATCAAAGAAGTAATTTATTATATGTAAATTTTTCAAAGTGGTAAAAGTACAGAATTCAGATTTATAAAATATAGAAAAATCTAAAGAAGAAATGTGCTCAGAAAATATTAACTGAATAATTAAATTCAATGGAAATGAGAAATTATGAAAAGTATTTTAACAACTTTATAAAGCTGTAGTCACAGATCTATAAAAAATATACATGTTTTTTTATCATTAATTTAAAAATGAATCCGTGCACAATAAAGAATGTCAGTTAATTGTAAGTGTTGTTCAATTTTTCATTTCCATTGAATTCGATTGTACACTAAAATGAAAATTTTATATTAACCTAACTTCATAACATCATAAAAGTCATTCTAGCTATCATAATTAGTCCGCCTACGTACTGTATCGTAAATAAAGCGTGGCCTCGATATACTGCGTTAAATGTAGACCCATCCTTATTCTGACACTTAAAATTTCGTATGAAGAATTGATTTAACCATCAAAAAATACTTTCGTCCTTCATTTGTTATTTGATTTCATTTGTTTATACGATTCTATACTACCACTACTTTCTACTATAATGAATTTGAAAGTTTGGATGTATGGATTTGGATGAAATTTGAGTTCGAGATAGATTAGTATTTAGAGCTTATTTTTTACTAGACATTTTTTCATTTATTTTCATTTTGAAAACGTCACGGATGTCACTAGTAATTTTATAATTGAGTTCAAATGATTCTTTCGATGTTAACTGTTTAAAATGTTTTAGATTTGACATTATAAAACATACGAACATATTAACGAAACGTTATTCCAGTTATGGCGTCGCGGCGATAAAGATCAAAGTTCAAGCAACGCCATTAACATAAAATATCGCATGTAACAACTTATATTCAACCCACTTGGATTTTACTTCATTATTAAAAATAACTACGTGTAACACATGCAAGCATTGAACATTTTATTAATTTCATTTTATATGAATTCTAAGAAAAAAATCGAAATGAAAGTAAAGCATTTAAATTTAGATTCTTAAGTTTATGTAAACCTTTACATACCTTTAGCTTAAAATTAACAGTCTAAAAAGATTTTTACCAAAGTCTGAAATGATCGCTCCTGAAGCCCTTTGTAATAAAGGCTTCAGTAATTTTTCAATAAATACGTAACTATTTATGTAAAAATTCTTTCAATATAGTCGCAGTATTCGTCGTAGGATTTAGTAGTTTTTAGTTACTTCTTGGTATAAATCATATTGCTAGACTGTTTATTTACTGCCTATCCCATTTGATAACAAACGTTTGTTGTATTTGTCATATCAAAGTTGGAATAATTCCAAAGCAACTTCGCACATGTTTAAGTTGATCTCGCTGACCCCATAACATGCAAGGCCTTGGCGTATTGCCATTCGCAATACCTACAGGCTATTTAAAAGCAAACGGTAAATTGCCGGCCGTTTAAAATTCGAAATAAATGCTGGTTTAAATGCTTTTAGAATTTAGATTATAAATACTAAACAGGTTAATGGAAACTGAAATTCATACAGTACGGTCTTAAGGAACAATGGATACTAAATTTAAGACCTAAATTTTACATACTATAAAAGTTTCTTAGTCGGTGTGTCATTTATTTAAACGTTTAATTATTTCTAAGTAGAAAGATAGGTGGACCACATCTAAGATGACGGCGTAGCCAAAGTAGCTGGACACTGCTGGACCCGGCTGACGGCGAACAGAAGGAAGTGGCGCCCCGGAGGAGGCTTTCACCGCGCTTGGTGGCCCCTACACTTACATTTGTAAGTTAAAAATGCCTTTGTTAGTTCTGTAATAAAAAAAATATAAAAAATATTTAATCCGCTTTAAGGAAATTAAGCTAATCGTATCTTTATCCTTATTTCTAAGTAATGAAATATTAATATTAATATCATAAAAATAAATAAAAAAAAAACACGATAACTTGATATTAAATAGGTACGAGATATCTACTGAAATTTTGCTAGTGATTTGATTGTAGACTCGGCCGAGGCAATCTAGGTCACTCTGACGTCATCCCCGGGGAGCTTTCGATCCGGGAGACATGGGCGGCAGTCTGTTTCCGATTTACAATATTTGCGATTACGTTAACTCGATGTTGAACTGTATTTAATGAGCTCTTATATGTTTTAATAGTTATTAAATAAACATATATGTACTCTGCCTACATTAAGACCGTGAATATATTCATTCAGAAGGTAAGTTAGGTCGGCTTCCTAACAGTAGACATTTTATTAAACATCTAAGTTTTAACTGCACAATACGACTGCCCAGTTAAAATAGATAGTGTGTAAAGCGTTGTTTAAAGTTTTTTTCTGCTTGTGCAATTACCGCAGTGAGAAATGTTTTTTGTTTTTCGTAAATAGAACACGTGTGTTATCGTTGTGTTAAAAGTTAAATGAAGTCTATTAAATAATTAAAGAATATTTAAACAATGCTAACTCAAACGGAATACATAAATAATAAAACGCTCGCGTAAAACTTACTGTTTGCGTCTATCCGGGATAAAGTAATTCGCATTAGCGACATCTCTTCATCCCCGCCAGAGACAAATCTGCGAAGTTCTCGGTGGACCGGCATCCGACCGGCACAGACATAATCCCCTTCTTTTAAAGTAGTTTCGGCAAATTGCAGTTATAAAGCTGCATTAGCCTCATATGACAAGAAACTGAAAATTATTTTTAAAACATACTACGTAGTCTACATTAATAATTAAAAAAAACGGTAAAAAGACTTTGCGAAACTTTTTTGATAAAGATATGAGTGGCGCTAGTGAGCCATCAAATTTATGATCACCACCTGGTGGTAATATTGTCAGTTTAACACGTTCGCTGCCGCACCAATTTTGGCGTACTTTACGTCGCTGCGGTACGAGATGTTTTCGACCTGCTCCGTGATTAGAGGTTTGTGCGATACGCGGCCCATCAGACCCCACATCCTATAACAAAGTTATGCCCTTCGCACCACAGAGAATTTGCATTAGCGATGATTGGAACTCGTTTCGCAGCGAACGTGTTAACAGAGTTTAATACCTGACACAATAATCAAAATTTTCGCAAAAATCGTTCCAACCCAAAATAAATAATCTGTAAGTGTTCATCTTCGAAACATCTTGTACAAAAATATTTATACAATTGTTTCGAGATGAGATTAAGTTTTGATCAGATAATTCAACAATGGAATTTAACTGTCTTTGTACACGCTGTAGCATACGTATATAGGGTGTTCAATAAAATTATTTACACATTTCCAAACATGTACAAGATAAAGTCGAAAGGTCGGCGTAACTTTGTACATGAATTTGGAAAGTCTTGTTAGGAACGAAACAAGTTCTGAATTTACGGCTGCAAGCCTGAATGTTACCAACTTTGCAGATTTATCAATTGATATTGAGAACGAATTACGAAATATACAATGTTTTTAAATTACTGTACGGTGGTGGTGCCGATGTCGTCCGTGACCTTATTGAACTAAAATATTAAGTTGTACATAGTAAAATATTTTACAACGCTTTAATAGTTTTAATTTCATTTCACAGAAGCTAGCTCGACGACTTAATAAACTGTAAAAGGTAGCGAGAGAGTTCAGTGGATGTGTTTAAATGTAATGCTCCCATTAGCGACGGTGTGTAGTTCAGAGTACTGAGGTTCAGGTCGCAGTTTATTAGCTTTGAAATATTACATAGTAAAGATGCCGTAACATTTTATTGCACTAAATGCTGGACATACGCCTTGGTTGGATTGCTTCAAAGACATGTAACCATCGATTTTTTTCTTTAATTTTTTAAAAAACAAAAATATTTTTATGATTGACTACAACATTGGGAATTGCTAGCTCACTAAAGATACCCTTAGTGTACAAGAATCCTACTTAATTAAGTGTACTATATGTGAGAAATCTACACTGAGGCTCTGCTAACTATTGAATGACACAGCGTGTACCTTATACTGCAACATAAAACTTTTCGATGTATATTGTTCCAGTGTAATAAAACAGAATTGTTCCAGAGTGTGGCGCGGTTAGGTGCAGTTTTATTTTAAAAGAGTTAGTCGTTCTCAAGATTTAATCAATTTGCGGGGCGATGCAAGTGTCGGTACTGAATGGGGGTACTTAAATGTAATGCAATGCTTCTATTTGAGAGAATGTTCTGTATTGCTTGGTCTTATGTATTGTGTTTTTATTTGTGGTAAAAACTGAAACAGTTAAAAATGTTAACGTGTTAAAGTTAATCTGGTCAAGTTTGCGGGTGTCTTTGGGGGAAGTCTACGACCAGCAGTGGTTGACGTGTGGCTGATATGATGATGATGATGAAATGCATAGTAATTTTTTTTTATACATATTTGATTAAAGGTTTGACTTTGACAAAAAAGACACGCAAAATAATGAACAATCGAATTTGAAACATCGGATAACTAATGAGGTTTTATTATCTACATTAATAAAAATAATGTATTTCTATAGAAGTCATAATTGATGATATATACACGTGAAATCTGTAGATTTACTTTCTCGTAAAAAAAAATCATAAACCACTTGACATTCCCGAATATGATATTAAGTTTATTCCCCAGCTGTATGCCAAATTTGGGTACGTCTAACGTATTCCGCTCCGCTGCACCGCGAGCTTTGTAAAGCAGTCTGCATGAATTGTGGATTTACATGGCATATATGAGCTAAGGGTTTGTTCGGCTTATATAGCGACGCAGTAAAATATTTATGTGTGGTACAAGATACAAGATATCTAACACCCACTGATTTATCGTAAGATCCTACCAAAATCTTAAAAGCCGGAAACGTACCTGTTACTCTAGTCTTGCGGATGTCTATTGACGTCGTTGACCACCGTTGTAATACCGCCACTTTTCTTATAAAAAAGAATATCTACTCAAAAACAAATTGTTCCTTTTCCTTGTATGAAATTTTTAACAGTGGTAGAGTCTATATTAACCGCTGTAAGCATGATCTCATCGACGGATGCTTGACCACGACCACGACCGTGTTATGTTAACAATGAATAAATATTTCATTTGACATCACATTAAACAGACATTTAGACCAGAGTCTACTTATGAAGTGAGTAAGAATGTTCAATTCTATCTTATTGGCTTACATATTGCTGTGGTATTTTTAACACGAGATATAAATTTGTAGATTTGATACAGACGATATAAAAAGATATTTCATTAACTTTAAAAGTGCAATTAAAATGTTAAAGTAACAGTCAATTCAAATATATATTAGTTTTTCAGGAAGTGAACAGTATATACAACTATTCAATGTTTTATAACGTACAATCTTATATTCGACGTCGTGTTTTTCCGGAAGTGAGTTTCGTTATTCATTGTGAGTCAATGTTTTTTAGATACTATTAAGAAATCAACTGCAGTCGTAACTAAAATCCTGTTAAAAAAAATGGAACTATGACAACGAATACTAACATTACCATTAGTGATATCTTTTCATCTCGGCCACAAAATATATTCACAAGTTCACGTCTTAGCCAGTCCGGACGCATCGCAAAGTCTCCCCGCATCCGCATAAATTGCGAATTTGTTACACGCTCCGAGGATTTGTTTAGGTCACGTCTGTACAAGCGACAGCGGTTTGTTGACTGCAAGTGATAAGATTTTCGACGTATAGTATATTGGTAGTATAAATTAGTAAGAGTCACTTAAGTGTATGTCATAAATCTGTTTCTTGGAAAGGTTTGAAATTGCTAGATTGCAACCATAGAAATTTGTCGATAGACGGGGCATTACTAACTTAACCGTATGCTCAAAACTTGCACTCATGTTACACATAATAGAAGATAACAGTAGTACTGACAACTAAGTTTGTTTATGTTTCAAACATTTGAAGGTAAATGCTAGTCCGCTCTATAATTCAAATAATATTTAAATGTTTGCGTAAATAACAAGCAAAATTTCACTCTTTAAAAATTTGTCAGGTCTTCGCTTTTTTACATTTTCACGTTTTACGTAATATTATATAAGTACGGATATTTAAACTATTAAAACTTCCGTGAGACATTTCACTATACTACTTATAAAACGGCTTAACTCACTTGCAACTCGGTGTCAGTACCGACTAGTTTCGA
>JAODUI010000016.1:3034454-3052755 GCA_027563995.1 Papilio gigon | reverse complement strand
CCCCGATGGGCTCGAAACTAGTCGGTACCGACACCGATTTACACGTGAGTTAAGCTGTTTTATAAGTAGTATAGTGATATTAAATATGTTTTACTAGCTGACAGCCTTGGCTCCGTCTGCAGTGATTAAAAAAAAAATTATCACTTCAAAGAAAACAAAAAAATTCAAGTTATTTATTCTTTGTTTTCTTTGATGTTATATGTTTAAAGTAAATCTTTAGCAGAAATTCGTAAGGAAATAGCAGTTTATGTCGGCTGCAGTGATAAAAGGGTCTTCTAATGCAGTGACTTCGTTGGCTGGGAATTCCGCGGAGTTTTCTTTGGTCGGAATGAAAAGATTTCGCTAATGCAAATAGTCTCATTCAAATTTTTAAAAAGCATTAGCTACTGCTCTCGCGTGTACTTTGCGGATTTCAGGAAGAAATCCATTTTAGTCTATTTTTACTAAGAAATAGTTGACTAGTTAGTTTCTTTTTTTGTCTAGTAATGTTATTAATTTCTATGAATCAAAACTTACAGTACAATATTACGTATTTGTTTACATTCTAGGAAACCAATAATGTTTCACTACAAATGCTAATTCATTTGTTTCCCATCTTGTCCGAGATTCAACAATCACAGTTGTCGCTAGAAAAGAGAAATATTTTTATAAGATGTAAATTTGAAAAACATTGTTTCTACAATAATAAAGAGTACAATTATTATTTTTAGTAATTTAAGTGCCAATAGCCTAATGGTTATGGGTACGGATTACCGATCTAGCGGCCGCGGGTTCAAATTCCACCATTCGACTATTATCGTGAATCATTCCTGAAACAAGCTTTTTCAAGTCTACCAATGTTTACAAGAAATATTAGTAAATTAACAAAAAATCTACTAATATTAAAAAAAACTCATTAAATGTAGTAACGACATTATTAAACTCGTACGTTAGGATTGATAAAGCTTTATCAATCAATTCTAAAATTATAGCAAGTTGAAACAAAAAGCATTCTTAAGTAATTGAACTTTGAATTAGCTGCCATGATGATTCTAAGTAAAGAAACAAAGAAAACTATATTTTTAAATAATGATAACATCAAAGGAGCAAAAACTTTATGCAATCGGAACAAAGTGAACGGAACAATAGCTAAAGATAAAACTGGCTACAAACGCTACGCAGTTTCTTTCGAAGATTACTGATTAAACTTTGTAAGTTCAGACTAGAACGAGACCGCAGTTGCTTCTAATTACGTTATTGTTAACATGTTTATGGAAAGCAATTGACACCAAAATTCTAATGTCAGTATCACTTAGGGTCATTCCAGAAACGAGCGTACCTCTCTCTCAAGCGCCGCAACGCATGTGTTGATCTTCTAGTATTGCAGTCACTGGGTGTCGATGATCACACGTGATTCTGACGCACTTTCGCCTCCATCTCATAAAAAAAAACTTAGGATCCTACTAGAAGAGAGTGTATCACTTTTACGAAGGCCGACAACGCATCTCCTCCTCTAATCTTTTGCTCCGGCGGTTCGTTTGCCCCTTTCTCTTATAATAAGCATCTTATTGGCGTTAGTTCCGGCAGTATTAGTAATACTACAACCATAAGTTGGAAGGGATTGCAATTAATCAAAAATCTTAACGATTTATTGATAGAATCTAGATTTTTGAATGGATAGAATCAAGCTTAAATTTTTATTACAGCGACATCTACAAAAGACCTTCATGTATTTTAATCGACGTTAGTACAAGTTTATGAGGACCCACATGAAAATATTTCCTAATATATTTTCTCTTATAAAATATTGATAACGTTTTTTTTTTTGTGAAATGAAAAAGTTCTAACTCGGTTAATTACTTAATTAACTTCAGTTTAAACATCAAGGCAAAAAGTGCGCGGATGAAGATTACGCGTTAGAAAGCAAATTAACTTCGTACAAACGAAACGGTTATTAGTGAATATTTACTAAAAACAAATGAAAAGTAAAAAAACATACGTATTTAATTAATTTCTATAACATAAGTAGATTATTGAAAAGTATTTTTTTTTTCAACAAGATTTACAATATTAGTTAAACATTTTGGCTATTGCCCTTAAACAATTAAAGTTTATGTAGGCACTGCACAGTTCACATCATTTAATATTTTATTACATTAATACATTGGTATCTCATAAGATCAAGTATATACTAAAAAAAAAATTACATTTATTTTCAGCACTTCGGTTTTAACTGAACAATCGACCTGTACAGTTAAAACTTACGTGTGTAATGAAAATGTAATTCGCACGAACGGATAAACTAGTAACATGATAGAAACCAGTCGGTACTGACACCGGGTTACACGTGAGTTTAGTCGTTTTATAAGTAGTATAGTGAAATGTCTCACGGAAGTTTTAATAGTTTAATATGATAGAATTAAAATTTATGCGAAAAGGTATTGCATAAAGCTATTTTAATTAAAAAAAATCTTTGATTAAGACAATTTTACAAATTTCGAGCAATGGGCTACCGATCTTTTTTTCTAAATAATACAATATGTAATTTTTTTTATGGAATTAATTATATTTATGGATTTTAATTATATGACACATGTAAATTACATTTCAATATTAATAACACATCTTACAGAACATGTTTACTTCAACAAAATGACTCCGAAGGTTTTAACGGTGTTTGAAATAAAAGAGATTTCACGTTTTGTAGTTAAGCCTTACCTTATATCAAAAGCGTTTAAAGGACTATGAAGAGATTACTGCTCGGTGCACATTCATAGAAACGGGAGCTGTGTGGAATGAGATGTGAAGACCAAAGAAATTGTAAAGGATTTTAAACATTTCTTCTGTTTTACAATATAACTATATAATGATAATAAAAATAGTAACAGTGAGGGATATTTTTGGTCGATATAACCATCCACCACGACGAGAACCTCGTGAATGCCGAAACAGAGAAGAAAAGAAAGTATCCCGGATCTGGCACTCGAGGTTTTTGCCATGTGGGGCGGCCTGTCGACTGAAATTGTCCCTGTGGTCGAACCTTCGAACGGGTTAATCCCAGTCAATCTCTCCGGACATCTAAGACGGCTGGGACTCAGAAACAGTGTGCCATTAGCATAAATGCCGAAAGCGGTGCTTCTCGAGAACGTCCGAATTATCCGCCGGTTTCTCTCCCTCTCTCCCTGACCCTCGGCCGTTTGGTCTCCTAGGTCTAGGTCTCTTTGGTCCGGGAGGCAAGTACAGTAAAGTGCCGTAAATCTTAACCGGTACTAAGGGTTTCCCAAGTGTAGATTTAATATTAATTATGTATATTAAATGACAGCTTATACCAGTAAGTGTCTCTGAGTGCAAGAGTCAGTAGTTTTGTCATAAAACACGAACGAATGTTTATTTATTGTAGAATTCACCACATATTACTTCACAATGTTAAAATGATTCAATATTCGTTTGACATGCATGAATTTTTCGGTTGAACATACGTCGAAAAATTGTCAAACCAGTTTTCGCTTGTCTTTGAAATTGTGAAGTGTTCGTGAGCAAGGAAACAAAGGGATGCACTTTCGTTGCGCTTTTGTCGTACAAACCATGTCTAGTCAGATAGCATTTTGACACGTAATCTTATTGTGGTTGGAAATATAAGATTACTGACAAATATTTCGTACAGTATTGTATAGGCGAATTCAACAAAACACGAATTTATGAAAATCTTGTTATCACAGACTTACTAAAATCAGACATTGTAACATCAATATAAATTCTGTGGCCTTCCTAAATACATTCATACACAACAAATGACATTGTCACCTACTTACAAGTGTAAATACTTTTTTTCGTATCCATTGAATTCGACCATATAAGGTACCTAGTAAGACAGAAAATGTTCTCATCGTGTTGGTTTACCAGATTAACACAATTCAATTTATTTAAAGTACAGTTAAAAAAAACGAATAAACTATTTACTGATAATTAACATTCTAATGACTTCAATTGTCTTTTTAATGTATTGAAAAATATCCATTTAAATAAATAACCATTTACATATAAAAGAAATAAATGTTATTCAACACAACTCTGTGAATACCGAAAAAAATGTCACGGGCATATTATTAAGAAAAAAAAAACGTGAAAGGCGTCGGAGGTCGTCACATTATACGGACCCACAAACAGATGCTTTCAAGTTAATGACTGCGACAGAAACTCTGTAGATTTCTGAAGATAAACCTTTACAAGAGATGTGAAAGATAAAAGAATTCTGTTAATGTTGCCCGAATAGAAAAATGACCTTCCGTTTACAAGATAGCATTGTAAGCTTTTAAATTCAATGACAAAATACAAGAAAAATTACATAAGTAATTAAACACATGCCCAACACATTTAATTCATTAATCTTAAATATTGATTCCCAAAGAGGGTTGATGTGAGGCAAGGCGGCCGGTCGTAAAAAGTTTAGCCAAAACTATTTACAACATGTTCGGTAATATATGGACGAGATGACGGCTGATAGGAGAGACTGGAAGAGAAGAATATGTTGTGCCGACCCTACATAAAGTGGAACCAGGGCAGGAGAAAGAAGAACCTTAAATATTGCGTGCTACAAGATTTCCGATGAAAAGAAACGATAGCTAGACAACACATGTATTTACTTCTCATAATACTAACAAATAGTACAACAAGTTTATATGTGCCGGTAGGATGCGCTGCAGTCGCAGTGAGTTCTGTCAGATAATATATATAAAACCTACATGGCCATAGGAAATGACATAAAACATAGGTTATCTACAGTACGATAGGGATGTTATGACAATGTTTACATTAACAGGGGGGCGGTGGTGAGCCATCATAATCGAGTTTGACTTAGCACCATGTCTTTGTTAATGACTTAGTATATGAACAACTTCATCCGTGTTACGTCAGTCATCAATATCTTTATAAAAATAGACCGTTACGAAGCGAAAGTTTATTGCTGACTAGGGAAACGGGATAATCGCTTGCAGCGAGACTTCCTAGCAAAAGTGTGAAGGTAGGCGGAAATAACTTAAGAAATTCATGCATTACAATGAGTCTACGAAACAAAAAAAAAAGATATTACACACCTAGTAATACATCGAATACAATATGAATTTATACATGAGTATTTCTATGAATGATTTAAAAGGAAATCCGCTGAAGTCATGCGTAAAAAGTTTTGGCTTTCGTAGACTTTAATAATCCGTAGACGGTCTACGATTTCTACGAATTCGGTAGCATAATTTCTATTTGCGGAGTCCTATAAACTGTAACTATCTAGACAGTTTCTTCTTTTGTATACAGATAGATGTTACATACTTTTACATAGAATTATGTACTTCATTAATATGTATAAAGTTACTTATGTCATGAATTATTTTGAAGGACTGTATAGTTCAATTCAATTTTACAAAAGCTCTTTCATTTCACGTAAACTAGTCTATTTAAACAGAGTTATGTAAAGTTTGTCTTTATGTAACAGTCCGGTCGTAATTCGTGCCAGAGTTAGTCTAACGAATGTTTTCTTTCTCTAAAATTCCGTTTGGGCAACTTGGTTTTGCTTCAGGCGCTTTACTTCATAAATAAGTCACTAGCTTATTAATGAAAAAGTGATTCAACGAATAAAGGATTGGAACTACAATAATCCTTTAGTTATACTTTAATGAGGTTAGTTAACGATGTGATTATGCGTTATTTCATTTCAAGATTAATTATACAGCTTCAATTAAGAAAAGTCTTTACTAAGCCTTTTTAGAACAAAAAGAATAGTATTAATCTATATATACAATAAATAAAATTGAATTGTCTGTGTTATTACTAATTTGTGTTGCTTCTATTGAAAAACTATTTGCTAACCTTTTCCCTGTCGTCCGCGTTCGTTCCGGTTTATATCTGACAGGATGGATTTATTTAGACGGTATGACTGTGAGACTTTTTTTGATCTAAGCCGACAAGGTCGCGAGCTATTAAAATAATTAAATCAATACATCAAAGCTTACAATAGATTACAGTTTCACGTAATTAATTATTGTTGAACATTAAGACGATAGCTACAAATTAACTTTAACGAAGCTTACTGCGACACAAACTGACTGTATTTCAATGGATTGACTACGATAAAACAGACAGGTGGGCTGTTCATTGGCAGCAATAAGAGGCAAGATATAAATCAACTGGCAATGGCTTCGATGTTCACGCATCGACGAGCTATCTCTGTTTGGTGTAAACGCTTTACTTGAAAATGTTTGTAACAATATACTGCTGTTGCTAGTTATTGTCTACGCGGTTTTATAAAAAAAAAAACTGTTTGCATTTTTACATGTTATTGTTTATCACTGTTCTGTCATCTTAATTCATTAATTACTTCCAGATTCAGCCTATCTTCTATAATGTGATAAGAACATTCATACACCTAAACTTCTACAGTCATAAATAGATAGAATATATATCTAAAAACCAAGAGTCAATAGATTTTTTTTTTATAAAACTACACTGCCATAATAATATTTATTTACAAGATTTTTACGATGGTAAATAATATTATCTGTACAGTATTCAATGACATTTCGATTATCAAGTCTCGATTAGACATCAAACGTGTTTGAAACACTCCATCTATAGATTATAAATGTATGACTAGTAAATAAGGCTATTAGAGACATGATGTAGATGACCTTGACATAATAAGATATACTTGTAATGTACTGCCGTTTGTTTAAAAAGCTAATTACCTTGTACATCTAGAAATATGTGTATTTAAAACAAATAATTGTTTCCGAGGAATAAGAATTACAATAAAGAAATAATAACATTGGCCCTCCTTTGTGAGAAACGTAAACAAACATTGGTAAGAAAAAAGTATAAAGTACAAGTCGATTCTGCTTTGTATTCATGACTTTCAATAAATAACGGTTCCTGCTGTGTTCTTAGAGAACAAGCGTCCCCTAACACTGTCATCGATAAATATTACTTATTCGATTATAATGTATTTATCATTTAAACTTTCGTGTGACATTATTATAATTAAATAAATATAAAACGACTAACACGTTTAAACTATTAAAACTTTCGTGAGACATTTCACTATACTAATAAAACGGCTTAACTCACGTGTAAATCGGTGCCGGTACCGACTAGTTTTGAGCCCATCGGGGCTCATCTTCAGGGTGAGTGGGATCGGTACTATGACGCGTTCGCGGTCCGTCGCTCACTTAGCACTGAGCTAGCTTATGACTAACACGTATACAACCGGTCTCGGCACCGACTAGCTTCGAGCTATTATTTCGCGAAATTTGAATTGGAGCTTCCGATATTTCGATTGCAGTGACATTTATATTAATACATATTGTTATCTCTTTCCTGTCAAAGAGAAAGAAAGAGACGACGATAGTGTCACAGCAACGAAATTTTGAATCTCAGACTGTTATTACAATTATATAATTTAGATGCAATTTTTAAACCATTTGGAAATTACGAAACAAAAGAAACAGAACAATAAAATGATCTGGCAATAGTTGATTTGTTGGTTTTGAATGACATAAATCTTTATAAAACTCTTGGTGAAGTGTTATAAGTTTGAAAATGACACTTCTCGATTGCCGTAATGAACTCGAATAAAAATATTTGTAAAGAAGTGAGAAACAATGGTAGTTGACGTCTTCGAAAACACCTTGTATAAAATTATATGAGTTTTCTTTCGATTTCGATTTGAAAAGGTAAGAATGTGAAGTTTTCGTTTCGTTTTATACATAATTATGTTAACTTTATTATCAATATGTGAGACGCTCACTCGAATATTGAATACAAATCTAAATATATAAAAATGAATTGCTGTTCGTTAGTCTCGCTAAAACTGGAGAACGGCTAAACGGATTTGTCTTTACTTGGTCTTGCAATGTTCGTGGAGTTCTAGCGAAGGTTTAAAAGGTGAGAAACATTAGAAAAACCCCCGTGAAAACCATAAAAATAGCCCTTTTCCATTTCCCGTACAAGCGGTTTTTTTTCGAGGAGGAAATGTCTTTTCTTTGTATTTCCTAATAAATTCAAAAATCTGTTTATTTATTGCCTCTAAGGCGAAACAGAGTTCGCGGGGTCAGCTAGTCTTTAATAATATTTTACTGTACACGGTTTATTTGTAATAAAATGAAAAGTTAACAATATTTACTTAATATACTTTGACAGTTTTTATTAATATCAATTTATTTTTTTGCAAGAGAAGAAAGCAAACGAGCGTCGGGATCACAAACTTGGTTGCCGTCGGCCATGGACATCCGCATCAGGAGGAGCAGATGCGTGAGCTGATATTACATTCACGTCTGAACTAGGACGAGGTACATGATCATTTAGATATACATACGCCACCTATAGACCCATTGGTATAAACAAGTTTGAAATCTAATCTATCGTCGATTTTCGAAATGTCATTTTGTATTGACAATTGACAACACAGAGGAATATTTTCGCTTTAATTTCGGTCTCCAGTTGTAAACTTATGATGTCAAATTTCGTAGAGTCGAAAGATAATCGCTACTAGCGACATCTATTAGTTAAAAGGTGTAAATAATTTATTAAAGAACTTTCAGTGTACCTTTTTAATCTTCTTATGTTGGGACAAAGGTAAGATAATTTGTCCCAGTGGCTACGAGGGATGAGCGAGGTTGGTACATCAAAATGTCCACCCCGTCTCAAGTGTAAACATGTATCACAAAGCTTTTGTATAAAAGAGTGGATTACGACGTACAGCACTGCAACATTTTCGAGTTATTTATGTTCTTTAAGTTATTCTTTAACATGGTCTATTTATCATTTATATATAAATAGAAAAGGTTAGTTATGTCTAAGCTTGATAACTATTGTATATATAATAAAAAAAGGTTTTAGAAAAACAGAGCTGTTTTAAGAACATTTATAATCTCGCTTTTGTCTGACTTCCTCCGCACGCAATTAAAAAAAAAACTTAGAATGTAACTTATGCGTTATATCAGTCATTTCTATTGTAAATACTATTCAAACAATACATAACTAAACATAGTATGATTTAATTGACAAGTTCGCTGCGAAACGAGGTCTAAATTATCCCTAATGCAACTTCTGTGGTGCGGCAAGGAAAAACGTGTACTCTGTTGTGTGAAGGCCATAGCTTGGTTAAAGAAGGTGGGATCTAATGGATCTCGTGTCCCACTAAAGTTTAATCACGGAACGGGTCGATAACAACTCGTACCGGTGGGACGGAAAGTACGCAAAAACTGGTGCCGCAGCGAATGTGTTAAATTTTTAGTCTATTCTTGATAAGTTTTTAGTATTGCTAAACTATATTTTAATTCAAATATGGAATATAATATTTCATATATAAGTTAAAATGTCAATTCGATTCTCTAGCATTGTATTCTCAAAATATTATTTAAAAAAAAAACATAAATCTTGAGGTCTATTAATTTTCCGCTTGTCGTTCACACTTGAGCCCCACCCTATGTTAACTGGCGGTGATAAATCAGGATATCGAAAAAATATCGAGTCGTCTAACTAGGTAGCTTGATGTCACCTGCCCGGGGCATGGTAATGAGCCCTGATTTAAGACCGCTCTTGACACCAAGGAAATTGAGATTTTTTTCTTCTAACAAATTATTCTAAGACTTTTTTAAAAGAAAGATTTATGATTATAAAATCTTTGACTTATTTTTAATGCATCCAGTACTCACTTACACAGGTTATTAGTTTTAAAACGTATCTAGGCTTAAAATACACGAAACGCACCAACACTGATCTCATTAGAACTTGATGAATAAGTCGCTGCTTGGAAATGACAGCTTTAGCTTCGTTCTGATTTGAACAGTTCATTATATCTCTCTATCATTAGTTCGAGATTTCAGCACCACTAACAAACACTACCGGCAGCGCCAATATGGCGAAAAACATGTAGGCATAAATACCATGGCTTGTAACGTAACAAGGTTATAGAAACTACAATATACCGTTTGAAAAACTATCATGTAAAATGTTATATAGATTTCAAATAAATTATTTACATCTGCCCTATTGTTCTATTACGAAGCGCCAATAGCCCAATGGTTTAAGGTACGGACTACCGATCTAGCGGTTGCGGGTTCGAATCCCACCATTCGGCTATTTTAGTGAACCATATCTTAACACAAGCTTTTTAAGCTTACCAGGAAGGGTTACAAGAAATATTATTAAGTTAATCTATTAATATTTTACAAAAAATAAATTGTAATACCATAATAAAGTTAACATTCTTGATATTTATTACTGTAGTGTTTAATTATTAAAATTTTCGTAAGACATTTTACTATACTACTTATAAAACGGCTTAACTCACGTGTAAATCGGTGTCGGTACCGACTAGTTTCGAGCTCGCTTCGCGTTCGCGGTGAGCGACGGTTGAGTTAAGCTGTTTTATAAGTAGTATACTGTTGTGTTGTTAATTTTTCGTTCCAGTATGACGGGTTTGTTTTTTTCCTGACTTAACATAAATAGGGTGTAAATTATCGATACCTTAGCTACTGTCAATTTACGCAATGTCAAAATATCGTTTTACTGTTAGTGAAAAATCGTTAGACGTTTACGAAACGCGGTACGTGGGCGCCGGTGTTCCAACATTTTATATTGATCACGCTCCCCTATCGACAGGTTATAAATCGGTCGGACGCGAATCTCTTAGAACACGTTAAAAACTAGAACTTGAAAGGTAAGAATAAAAATAATCGAGTCAGCGTTATTCAACTGTTAAATCGATTTTATTTTTAATCGAGATACGTGAGACTGCTTTGATGTTTGCATTCACACAGATGTTTGTCTCTGTTTTTTTTTTCATAAAGAATGAAAGAGTGGGCAATCTGTCAATATCACGGCAGTGGAGACCTACGGTTAATCTGTATTTTACGTGACTGAGTAATCGATGTAGAGTACGGGGAAAATTGTATTGTAGATAATAATCAAATCTGTTTTTATTTTTTACTTTTCAAGAAATGGTTTAAATTAATGCATGACTTAAAAGTTTTTTTTTAACACACATAATAGTTTTGCATTCGTTAAATTACTTAACTTATTCACATATATACTTTAAAAATAATTGATTATGTCATAAATGTATGCGACATAAAATAGTGTACGATGTCGTATAGACGTTGACACAAAGTGATCAAGGAGACAGAGAAAGGAAGCGCCCTCCAAAATAACTTCCTTTTGAAACTACTTACTAGATAGTACAATACTCAATTATTGGTACAAACTAATACAGTCTTATATTTTTTATCTGATTTATTATTTCTTTTGTTAAAATTATTTTCCTTGCATTTCGTAAGCCTTGCAACGTAGGTTTTCTATCTTTAATATTTCATTTACATACTTCAGTTGTTTCTTATTGTTACTACTGTTTTTAAATAACTAATATATTTTATTCCAGTGACATTGTTTTGTTTGCATCATATACCATAAAATAATGTTATAACTTTGTAATACGACGCAATCATTTTTCATTACAACGTCGAAGGACACGGTGTAATTAGTGTATTTTTAGAAAATTTCACAATTCATTCACTTTGAGAAGCTAATGAGCCACAGCGCGGGAAATGATGAGGGTGAAAGAGAATTACTTTACCCGACATTTACGTTTGTTTCTTCTGTAATCTCTAAGAATTACAGTCGAGGACGTTAATTTCCTACCCACTAGAATGACTCATCATAACATACCAACTGCGCCAACCGTTTGCTTCCTAATTTTTCTAACACTGTTACTTTCAAACTTGTTTTTTTACTATAATTTTTACCCATACAAATTTAACCACCGCCGAATTTTCCAGACTCATTTCATTTCCACTATCGATCAAGCAAGTTGGTATCCGTGAAATGAAGAGCTAAATCCAGGTTTAGCGCCGGCAACCTATTAGACGCTACGTTATTAATATAATTAATTATAAATTGATTACTACCTAGATGTACGTCAAAGTTATTACTTTTTTCCGCTCGAGTTTACGCCTAATAATTTTATGTACAATCAATTTACTATGTTCATACACGTGTTTCTAAATGCAGACAAGTTAGCCATTGTGCGCGTCACGAAGGAATTACATAATGTAATTAAAATTAAGCGATGTAATAAAAAGGGAAAATAGAAGAATATAAAAAACAAAAAATGTAGCACTCAGTAAAAAAAGTGTTCGGAGCGCATGTCTGTTGGTGTGAAAAGAAGAAAAAAATCGCATATACGTTTCTTTAATGGTCGTCAGAGTCTTATGTATTTTATAAATATATAAATAAACTATATACAACGTTTTTGAAGATATAAACAAGAGTAGGTCTATGAGATGAGACGGAACGTGTTGCGCAATCAAAAAGGCCCTCCGCCGCAGTTTCCGCGCGGCTCCTAGATTTGATGGGCCGATAGATGACTTATCCCTCGAAAGGTCGGAAGGATGTTGTAGCAATAAAACAAAAACGTCGTTATGTACGACTTATGGACTTGTCCTGTTTCGAGGGTCCAGTGTAAGCAGTAAACTTCACGACTTTTAATCTAATAATCAATCAACTTTTATACTACATTTCCACAACAAGCATGGACCGGAGAACAGTGAACGAGACCAAAGGAGATGGACCAATCAGGTGAAATCAGCTGTAGATGAATCCTTGCATCAGTGCACCAAAAAAGGCAGCGAGTAGAGTGGCGGTGGCTCCTGGAGCGGGTCGGTAGCTGGTGACCACGAACAGTCCGGCAAGACTGCAGCGACGAAGATGAAGATACTATATTTCTTGACTCTAATTTGTAATCTGACTATGGACACTAAGGGAGTCCCTTAATATAGATATACTACGAGAAATCTCTACCAATGTGCTGTTTGAGTGATGACAAAACGTCTGTGAGTGTGGCCAGTCGCTTAGTACGTCACTGGGAAAAAATTAATAAAATTAAATGATTTGAACTTTTGTTTCAAAACAAAATAAAAGCTCGATAACTACTGTTCAGTAGTTTTAAAATAATTTACTAATAATTGTTCGGAACAATGTTATCGTTTAAAATTATCAAACAAAATTACCCATTTGTATCGCAGATTAGCCATCGTTTTGATCGAAATCTCATTAAAATACGTGTAAATATATTGTCCACTGATAACTATTGGAATACGAAAATACCGCACTATTTTTGGTATTAAACATTTGTAATTATCGAATAACGATTATGCAAATACGGAATTATAAAACAGTCTACTTAAAGTGAGTTTAAACTGACGAAACACCTAACTACTAAAGATACGTGGCACATCTCTGACATGATGACGTCACATTCGAATTTCAAATTTTTCAAATTTTTTGAGGACTTCTGAAGTGTGTTTTGTTTTTAGACCTTACTCGATGGTACAATCATATTAATGCATTTCTTTTTTATACCACAAAAATATTTTTTATCACTGTCAACGTACACGGTTTTAATTTGTCTCATATTATTAAAGTGATATAACAATTTTTAAAGGTGAAAATGTGTGTGACGTCACGTACAAAACAATGCGGTCGAGCAGTACGTCGGAGTAAAGCCGCTACAAAATAACGCGTTACATTTGAGAATGCGCTTTATACTGAATAACTAAAGAGCTGAGAATTATTTATTTCGACCGTCCGACGATGAGTTTGGAAACTGTTGTGAATCCGGTTACACGCAAAAACATTTCGCGGACGTTAAACCGTGTTTGGGTTGTTGGTTGAAGGTACATTTTGATCTTTTAACCAAAAAATATCTGAATAACTATCGCTTTTACGTTCCGAACAGAATATTCATTTAAAACAACAACGAATTACTCTTTAAAATCAATCGAGAAGTTTACACTAGAAAAGAGATAAAGATTAAACTTTTTTTTTTTATACGAGAAGGGGGGCAAACGAGCGCGGGATCACAAGAGCGATCATCGACGCCCATGCACACCTGCAATACTAGAGGAACTACAGGTAACTTAAAGTTAAGATTGCCTAACGCTCGCAATAAAGAAGGACCAGTCCAGACCGTTTACGTATGAAAAAAACTCGCTAAAGGTAAAGTTTTTTTTTTTAATGTTTTTAAGGACTTCTGGTCGTAACAACTTGCCAGTGTTATAACATCTAATGCGCACGAAACATAAATAATACAAAAATAAATAAAAACCAAAAGGTATTTACACCAAACTGCTTGTCAGTGGTTGGTAATCATCTTCCGACCACATCGTGGTCAAACGATAATTTAGCCTTCATAAAAAAAATGTTGCTTAAAGAAAAAAACTAGAAATTCTTTAACATAAAATATCTTATAAATTCGAGTAATTTCTAGATCGCTATAACGTATCTTTTAATAGTCCCCCGAGGAAGCGAGGTGAAGGTAAGAAAAATTTTACAACCTACGCCGTACCCTATAATCTGAACTATAAGTTACATGAAAATTATAGCGCGCAATAAATAACTGTCCTACCTAAGGCTGTAAGTTTTTTGTTGTCGTATATACAATTATATCATCATCATCTTAATACAATAAGTCCCCACCGAGGGACTCAAAGCCTACCCTATTGGGTGACTAGGCCATACTCAACCACGCTGGCCTAGTAGGAGTTGGTTGACTTCACATATGTCTTTGAATTTTTCGCCGATAAGTGCAGGTTTCCTCCATCGTAAGAGCGTCGGATAATGTGATGCAATTCGAAAATGTGAAAAACACATTGGGTATATGGCGGGGATCGAACATGGACAATGTCGAGTCAAGTGCTTAACAACTGCGCTACCGACGCTCTCAATTATGTACTTACTTTTAAATGTTATTTGTTTAAAGGCCGAAATCAACTGTCTATGTCAAATAACTTTTTCCTTTACAGTAACTTTTCTTAAAATAATAATTATTATTTTTAACAAATTATTAGAATAATTTAGAACGATAGTTAGTCAACTGTTGTGTATTTTGAAGGTCTGGTTAACACATTTTTTTATGCGAAATCTAAACTTCCAAGTAATTAGTAGGTTTTAACTATAATATGGTTTACGGCAATAATCCAATAGTAGGATTGACTACATGATCGGAAATCCGCACTCTTATCTATTAGACTATTGACAGTTAGATTATTATTAATAGTCAAATCATTAGTTTTGTCAATAAACAATTTTTCTTCTCGAAGTAGCAATGTTCAAACATAATTAAAAATGTGAAGAGTTTTCTCGTTCCGTCCAAGGACAGCGGCGCGAAGACCTTGGAAGTGTAGTTTCGATAGACCAATAGGAAAAGAACGATTACTCAAGCTTTACACGGTCTGTTAATTGATCGAGTTTGTTTAAAACTTGGGAACATCATTAAACTTCTAGTATCAAGTATCTTTAAAGTAGAACAGACTTGAATTTTGTTCACACATTATGTTATGTTCTTTACAAATACGTTTGTCAACTACACGTTTTAAACAATGCTACTAAAATTAAAAGAATGTTAGTGCTTAATGGAATAAAAACAGCTAATAATACTGGAATTATCTCGTTTATAAATAAGATTTACATAAAAACGTCATCCTTTTGCATCAACATATTTTAACATAAGTCTTTATAAGTGATTATTTAGTATATGAAATTATTAAAACGTTTTTAGTAATTACCTGACTAGAAAAAATCGACTTGAAATGACGAAGGACCTTTTGCACTAAAGAATGGCCACAAGTCTCTCTCAGCTTAAGTGTGTGTAACCCTACATAACTCTGTTCCATCACAAGAGTTTTTTTATCTTCTGATATAAAGAAGTCAGAGCCCCAGTCAAGGCAGGAGCCTTGACTGGGGCTCCCTCAGGATAGGGAACCCTGGACCTTAGTGACTCCTTAACAAGGGTAAGGCTGCCCTCTGCGCTCGGCCGTCCAAGTCCAGTGAAGCTGTAAATACCTCTTCAAGGCAAAATCTAATTAGTTAAAAAAAAAGTGCAGGACATCATTAGAATTTTCCCGATACAATGAAATAGTCAACAAATAACCTAACAACATATAACTTGGGATAAACTTCTTGGTGCATTAGAAATCATGACCTCTATCCAGCCCTTTAGGCGATAGCCGCGAATGTTTTTAGCAACCTTCATTGCGAGAAAAATCGATAGTAACCCATTTTTGCGGTACAGTATGCACAAATAGGTCAAGTGACTCTAGTTTCAAATCGTCATTTGCGTCGTTTGTTAATAAACAATTTTTGTACGATTCTGTGTTGTTTTGAGTATATTAAAAATATAATTCTATGTTATATGTATTGAGAGAAGATTGATTCACTCTGTGTAAGAGAATAATAGGCTAAGAGATGGTGTAGGCTTCACTTATAAAAAGATGTATTCATATTTAAGATATTGAAAAGCAAATATATCGAATTTTACATATATTTAATTCACAATCCTATCTAAAGTTAAATTATAAATATGGAATTAAAAGATTTTATTATATATGAATTGGGGACACCCGAGCTGTGGAACCAAGACGAAATTATTTTTTTTAGCTTTTTTCATATTGAGGTATCCCGTGCCGCCAAAAGCAGACCCTGTAAATTAACCACAACTACTAATTCTCTTCAATCCTGGTCACTACAGCTTTTCATTAATTATATTTTCTCTCGTTGTATCTCACAATATGTACTGCTCTTCCATACATCTCTACCGACATATTTGAATTCACTTCTTACACATATCCTCTTTCACACAATCCATCCGCACCTTCGGTCTTTCTTTATCTTCATATCTATCCACATTTAATAATGAATAAAGTGATGACCCTTAAATATGTATACATATATTTTGCCAATGGGAAAAAAACGAATACCTAATTGTATTTATATCCCGAGCAGTTTTTATTGAATTGTTTCCATTTTATTCTATACATTGTTTTCATTCGCTGGCCTACCTATTTTATTTGATCCGATTTCAAAGTGTTGCGGTCACTACAAAGGTAGGGTAGTATTTATGGTCTGCCCTTTGAAATACATCTGGTGTTAAGAATCCAGCCCGGGGGATATTCTAACTTTATATTTATACTTGGAATAAGTTATCTTCTTAACGGGTCAATCGTTTTCAACAATAATGGATATGTAAATGCCAATGAGAAAGTTAAAATACATGTGTTATTTACTATTAATACCACAGCTGATATCAGACCCTACTCCAAGTTGAGGGTGACCAAGCCTTACTCAACCACGCTTGTTCAAGTCCGGGTTGACTTCACACGTATCTTTGAATCACTTCGCCCATATGTTCAGGTTGCATCACGATGTTTTCCATCATTGTAAAAACGTGTGATAATATGAAATTTAAAAATCAAAAACATATGGGTACATGGCAGGGATCGAACCTGGACGAAAAGGTTACAGCGTCTGGGAGATAGTTAATGCGTTTGATCAAATAAAACAAATGCCAGTAGATGATTATTCTCTGTAGATATTTTCCTGTCCATTTTAGATAAGAATGTAGTAATCCCAAGAAATGTGATGACGTCACAACTCCTGAAAGGACAACAATAGTGGGTACCAATTCATAATTGATTTTTTTTATACTTTATAAAATGATATTATGCGACAGAGATATGAAATTTGAGTTCATTTAAAAACATTAAAAGTTCCTTAAAGTTGTACCATTGCGTAGAATACCCCGGGGGCTAGGAACTGTATTATCGGCCGCAGTGCGGTTGCGGCATATTTAGGGTTGTCACAAAATTAAAAAAAAAATATTTGGATGAAAAAAATATTTGATTTTACACAGTAAGTGAGATTATTTAGAAATTATACGATGAATTAATCTTGTAAATGCGATTCGATAAATTGTTAGTTACTAATTATTTTAGTAAGTTAAAATTGATCATAGGCATTTTATCTTGTAATCAAACTTAACTTTTTATTATTAAAAGATAAAGGATACTTAGGGCAGTTAATGAATTAGTTTTTTTTTAACAGAATACTTCAAGTCAAACTAAAGTAGTTGAATTTGAAATGTTGGAAAGGAAATAAAACTATGTTGAAATTCTTTACTATAAACTTGTGTTGAAGTTGACAACCCTAAGGATACAGGAAGATTTTATTATAGCCAGGAAAGCATGGTGCATGATCGCTGTATTTTTACTAACACTAAAGCAAATGGTGCTCTTAAATGCAATGAGCATGTCTGTACCATTTACGAAATATCAATGTTTCTCATATTTTTATATATAATTACTAAATTTAGACTATCTATATCTAATTAAACTATTAAAACTTTCGTGAGACATTTCACTATACTACTTATAAAACGGCTTAACTCACGCGTAAATCGGTGTCAGTACCGACTAGTTTCGAGCCCATCGGGGGCTCATCT